>PVHP010035721.1:0-18302 GCA_004024765.1 Zapus hudsonius
ATCACCTCTGCCACAGCGCTGCAAACAGCGGCAGGAAGGTGTGCCAAACACTGGCAAGGGGAAGCTGGCTTATAACCCCATAAGCTCGCCCCCAACAACACAGCTTCATCGAGGTTGTAAAACCCAAACTGCCATCAGCTGAGGATCTATCAGAACACATTCAACTGTTTGTGGGGGACACCTGGATCAAACCATGACAGTGGGGAAAACTCATTGTGTAAGAAAGCTCTGAAGAAATTACTAGAAATAAGGTGACATAACTAAAATGTTTAAAACATCACAACATAGTTAAATGATCAGGAAACAATCCTAGCAGTTGAGAAACAACTGTTACCTTTAGTTATACAAGTGAAGTAGTCATTATCTCCTTCTTTGATTGGCTCACCAGCTGCTTTCCGTTTGTCTGGGTGATGCTTTAAAACCATTG
Source organism: Zapus hudsonius (assembly GCA_004024765.1). NCBI lineage: Eukaryota > Metazoa > Chordata > Mammalia > Rodentia > Dipodidae > Zapus > Zapus hudsonius. The sequence goes on from PVHP010035721.1 coordinate 428, forward strand.
CTTTGTCTACAAAACGAACCACATTTAACTCATCATTTTAGGAATCAAAATAAAGATAAGCTAAACACCATCTCTAAAGTTCTAGCGTTAATTCCTCCCAAAATGAAAATGCATGCATTAAATGTGAAAGCTACGGAGCAACTAAAATAAGAGCAATTAGCCAAAGCTAGCGCCCAAAGACAAGGACTTAGTATGCTGGTGTATTTTTACATAGACATTTTTTCCCCTTAAGTATATGCTGGTGACATAAGTTTTCTCCTCAAAGGCTCGATTCAGTCCCCAGCAAAAGCAAAAACCTAAACAAGGACTGGGGAGATAGATGACCCAGTGGTTAAAGGCACTTTCCTGCAAAGCTTATAGGCTCTAGTGATTTCCCAGTACCCACATAAAGCCAGATTCACAATATGGCACATGTGTCTGTGTCTGTTATTGTGCCTTAAACTGCGTCAACATTTGTTTTGAAGGTCTGTTCTTCATCCTATTAACAACCAAGGCTAGTTTCTATCTCTCTCCTAAACTTTCTCTAGCCTGCAGGTTTCCTCCTAGAGATCACATGACCCTTGCTGTGGCCAGGTTACCTAGCAACCTGGTTATGCTAATTCCTAAGTAACCGCCCATGCTTCCCCCTGTGAAAAAATATTTAAGAGCTGCCTGCCCTGGAAATAAATGACTTTGATTGGAATATCGACTTACTCCATTCTCTCTAGTCTCTTGTTCCCCTCATTCTCACCCCTTCTCTAGGGCCCTCACTGTGACCGACCCGCGGGCGGGTTAGGACAATTGGCTCCCAATGTGGCCAGCGTGGGCATATAGCACAAAGGAACGGGTGAAGAACACTGAATCGGAAAGCCTGGTACATATAGAAGAAAAAAGTGACCATATAGAAGAGAAAAAGTGACCACCCACGAAGTAACCTGCCTCGTGGACAAGGTCTGGTGAGTTAGTGATTATGGGACAAGAAATAAGTAAGCATGAGATAAGTTGTTGAAGATTTAAAAAGAAGCTTTAAAGATGCAAGGGGTAAAGGTTTAAATAAAAGATTTGTTAAGGATTTTTGATTTTATAAAGGGAATTGTCCCTGGCTCCCCCATGGTCAACTCAGGCAACTTAGTGAGAAATTCTGTCTCAAAAACGAAAAGGTACCAGGGTGGCGGCACATACCTTTAATTCCAGCACTTGAGAGGCAGAAGTGGGAGGATCACCATGAGTTCAAGGCCACCCTGGGACTACATAGTGAATTCCAGGTCAGCCTGGGCTAGAGTGAGACCCTCCCTTGAAAAACCAAAAAACCAAAAAAACAAAACAAAAATCACCCCAGAATAACAAAAAAAAAAAACAAAAACAAAAACAAAACAAAACAAAAATCACCCCCAAAATAACAAAAAGGTGTGCTGATGTACTTCAGTGGAAGAAAACATGCTTAAAGACTACAAACATATATAAACTTAAAAAAATATGGTTCTTTAAAAAAATGTGAGAAGCTTGATGTTTTCAGTTTAAAATAAGGGATGGGGCTGGATAGATAGTTCAGTGGTTAAGGTTATATTATAAAGCCTGACAGCCTGGGTTTGATTCCCCAGTACCCATGTTAAAGCCAGGTACACAGGTGGTACATGTATCTGGAGTTGTTTGCAAGTGGCAAGAAGCTTTGACATGCCCTTTTTACCCTCTCTCTCTCTCTGCTCGTAAAGAAATATTTAACAAAAAATAGCATAAATTGTTTAAGCTAAAATTATAAAATCTAGGAAATCCAAATCATCAGTCAACTTGTACCATTTGCCAGGGTGCACTTAAAAAATTCACAATTAAATATCACCACCACTTCTCAAATACATTGTCATAACCCATCATACAAAAATTTCTGGTAATTATTGATTTCAGATAATAAAAGGAAAAAAAGCTCATTTACTTGTTCAACCTTGACTTCCAAATTTTCTTTACACTTATTCAAAATATGTTAACCAAAACAAGCCAGGTATGGTGGCTCACACTTTTAGTTGAGACTTCTAGGCCAGCATGGGCTAGAGTGTGACCTTGTCTCAAACATATACACACAAATTGATTGGAAAAATACAAATAACACTTGACCCCTCCCAAGCCTCTGCTTTATGTGTGCCTTTAATCCCAGCATTTGGGAGGCAGAGGTAGGAGGATCAATGTGAGTTTGAGGCCAGCTTGAGATTACAGAGTGAATTCCAAATCGGCCTGGGCTAGATGGAGACCCTACCTCAAACAAACAAACAAACAAACAAACAAACAAACAAACCCTCAAAGGATCTCACATAGTGTAAACTTACATTTTTATTACATTTGTGCTAATAATAAAAAAGTTTGCAAACACCTTTTCATCATCACTTCTGATTGAGGCTATCAGTAAACAGAAGTAGTAGCTATCTATTTTCTTGTGTAGAGGCAAATGTGACCACTGATTTCTGAGTAACTGCTGATAAAATATTAATAGAAGAAAGGAGAATGTTCTAAGATAAAACACAGAATAGGGCTGGAGAGATGACTCAGTGGTTAAAGATGCTTTACAAAGCCCAATGTCCTAGGTTTGATTCCCCAGCACCCACGTAAAGCCAGTTGCACAAAGTGGTGCATGTGTCTGGAGTTTGTTTGCAGTGGCAAGAGGCCCTGGTGTGCCCATGCAATTCTCTCCACTTGATCTTAGCCAAAAGGCCGAAAAGCGATCCCATGCAATTCTCTCTACCTCTGTCTCTCTCTCTCTCTGTCTCTCTCTCTCTCTCAAATATATAAATATACCAAACAACAAACCAACACCCCCCCCCAAAAAAACCCAGAAGACTAACCCCCTTCGCCTTTCTCATTAAACACCAGTAATCAGGAGGTTGTTTTATAAAGAATATGATGAGTGGTGAGACAGAATAGGAGAAAGCTAGGCAGGTTTCAGCCAGGGATAGAGATCCAGAAGAAACCAGAAGATGCCAAATACCTGATTTCTCATCTTAGCACAAGAATGAACACTCACCCCAACCTTCAGAACTCATGCCTGATATTGATCTACATCGCCCGCTGCTGTCCACAATCAAACAAGCTATGATTTCAGCCCCACCCAGATATGGGCGGACTCTATGATCCATCCTCCAGATCAAGTAACAAATCATTATCTTTCCCCTGAACTAAATCCTATAAAGGTAGAAGCCTGGTGGGCCTCTCTTTTCCCTGAGATCTTTTCCATTTCCTGAGAACTACATCTGGTGTGGTCTGGACTTCCCCACCTGAGTCTCGGTTCCCAGCCCCACTTGGCTGCCTGGCATGGTGGGGAAGGAAGACCTAATCCTGTTTTTTAATGTCTTTCTAATCCTAGCCTCTGCTCTATCTGTCTGATGGTCTCTAATTTACCATATGTAGATTTCCACTCGGGATCTGTCACGTGGGCTTCCCCCTCTAAGTCTTTCCTCAAAGCTTTCCATGTGTTCGCGCCCCTTTTGAACTTTACTTTCTAAGGCCCAGTTCTCCTTAACTTTCACTTTTCTGAAAAAAACTCCACAAATTGTGATTTCTCCTCAAATAAACTCAATAATCCATAATTTGTCCTTCTTGGTTCTGTCTTTATTATTCTTTATTAAAGATTAGGAAAGAACTCAAAATTTGGGATTTATAAATCTGGGGGACCCCCACCCCAAATCCAAAATTCCTGCATCACTGGGATCCCATCATTTTCCTCCACCATTTTTTAACTTTGTCAATGAAAACAATGGAGCATTAAATACAATAACCTTTGAAAGCAGAAGAGGGTGGCATCAGTGACCCAAGACCACAAATTAGTATCAAGAAATCAAGTAAAGCAAGCCTTTCACTTAAGTACAATATTTTAATAGTTTTTCATTCCCACACATGCACACCCCTGATTTCTTATTAAATGAGAATCCACAGATGAAACATCACTTTTTTTTTTTTGTCCTTCAGGGTTTGGAAGGCAAAGGAGACAATGGCTAAATGGAAAAGGGTTATAGATTATGAGCTTCAAAAGAATTAACATTTCCAACAATATATATTCAATTATTTTAAAATAACTAATTACTTACGAGCTGCTTTGATCTGCCTCTGTGTTGCTTTGTATCGTATGTGGCCAAGTCCCAGAACTGCATAATGATCTTGATTCTGATAAACATACAAAAGCGAGTCATGTTTGAATTGGTGGAATACACTCCATTCCTTCTTTTCTGGGACTTCTGGGCTAGGGTCACAGCTAGAGTGCCTGCTCAGTATGTAGGAGGCTGAGTTCAACCTCCAGCACCACTAACAAGCAAGCAAACCACACAAAGTGGCACTTCTATAATAGTGCTATGAGAGGATCCATGTAAAATGGGCTCTGAGGTAATATAAGTTTGGAAAATGTGCACTACTGTATAGGCTGCCTTTTATTAGTATGCATGTAACTATTAAGACTGAGAATTCCTGCAAATAAACAAAAATAAGCACAGAAACCAGTAAAACCTAAGCTTACTTGAATAAAGACCTATTAATATTCTAAATCAAGGTACATCTAGAATATTCCAGAACCTAGGCAGGCATTACAGTAGCCCATCTAACAACGACAGCACAGAACCAGGAACTATGTGGTACAAGCGGGGTAGAATTGAGATGGTAAGTAACTCAGCAAGTACCTGTTTTCATTCCTGCTTTGGTCAACATCCTAAAAGATTTACAAATACACCTGGAGGAGGGCTCTGGTCTTGGACAAGAAGGTCAGGATCTCATGAAGAGGTGAAGGCATACAGCCAGGGAGAAAAAGGGCAAAAAGGACTAACTGGAATCATTCAATCCAGGATTACAAACATGGTATGGATAAACTCACCTATCTTGCCTGGAAATCAGCATTCCAGTCGGTTCACTTGTCCACTCCCTGAGCAGATTTAATCCTTCCACCCACTACTGTTTCCTGGTACCTCACATACCCACCCCACCCACAGCCTCAGGCTTCACTACAACTATCCCACTCATGAAAGCAGACACATTACACTTCAATGAAACTGCTGAGATGTTAAAACTACTCTAAATGTGCTGGAGCTGTCACACACCTGTGGGCCTTGTCTTCACCCCTTTTGCAAGTGAGAAAGCCTTTGTTACTGTGACTAATTTCTCCAGCATTCTTCTCTGCTAAAATCCATCCCAATTTTCCTCACAGAGCAACGTATCTTAGCCTGGGTATGGTGGCACACTTTCTAGAAGGCCAAGACTGAGGGAGGAAGATGGGGTTTGAGGCCAGCTTGGGCTATGTAGCCAGATCCTGTCTCAAAACAAACAAAAAACTAAGTAACTTAAAATTTTGCAACTTTAAGCTTCTCCTAAATTTTAATTGGATAAAATGTGTGGTCACCTTCCCAAGACACAATTCCAGGGACATAGCTCTGTGTCAGTTTTGCTTCTTGAGAAAGCAAAGCATACCCACATCACTTCATCTCTCAACCATTTTCCAACCCACCAACTACAGTTCTGCTGTGTGTATTCCCATTTCAGGTGCTTTGAGACCATTTCTTTCCCTATTCATCTTCACCATCACCTCATTCCTTGATTTATCACTGTCCCAAAGCACCTCTTTGACTCCACTCTCCCATTCTCATAGCCACTTCCAGTCATCTGCCCACTCTTGACCACCGGAAGCTCAGTCAAACTCATTTCATTCTATGCTCAGATGCTCAGGGATCTCATCCAATCAGGGCTACAGGAGAGCTGGCTGTATACACTGATGACTCCCAACTAGCAAATCCCAGAGGCACTGGCACCTCCTCGCTCTAACCTCCTGCCTTGGATGCCCATTTCTAAACACAAGGTTAGTGTTCCTTCTCACCAAAGGCATTGTGCTTGATGCCACTTTGGGGCTTCACACACTTTTCTTCCTGCAGTCACTCTCCCCCTTCCTTAGCCTTCAGGTCCCAACCTAAATGCTGTCATCTTTGAAATAAGCTGATGACACCTTTGCATCTGTTTTCAGTTGTTTCCTGCAAAGTACTACAAGTGACCACTGATGAAACTGTCTAATGGCTGTCCACTGACTCTTCTTCCCTTCTCTTCCCTGATCCACCCAATTCCAGCCATTTGCCTTCTGCCCGTTTCTTCTTCCTCTGCCTGGAAGGCTTACCTTTTCAGTTTCTGCACAGCACCCAAGTTTTATCTTAAATGTCAACTCAGAGGTCTTCCCCATGTACTCCATCTAAAGCAGTCACCTCGACACTGTCACACCCTGTTTGCCCAGCACTTCCTGACCATGTGTTGGGGGATATGTGGGAGCAGCGATGTTGTTCTGTTCAGTAGCACAGCCTCAGTCCCTGGAATAGTGCTTGGCATGTAGTAGTTGCTAGATTACACCAAGAATGAAACAATCATCTGGATAAGTGAGTGGACGCCTTACCTTGCTCTTGCTTTAAAATAAAAAATATATATTATATATATAAACAATATTTTATATTATTTATATATTATATTTATATTATTTATATTATTTCTTCCTTTGTAAGGAGAGAATTCTCGATGCATGTGTTACTTTGTGCATCTGGCTTTACCTGGGTACTGGGGAATTGAACCCAGGCAAACAGGGTTTGCAAGCAAGTGCATTTAACCACTGAGCCATCTCTCCAACCCCAACCTTGTTCTTTTCTATACCCAAGACTTTCTTCACTCTTCCTTCTCTCATATATATCTTAACATTCCTCAATTCCTTCTCCTGACTTTACCTTTACCTCATGTTCTCATATTCTTTGCAGTCCAACTAAGATTGTTGCATACATAAAATTTCTCTACTTCACCATTTCCTGGTTGCTCTCAAGTCACTGTATCACTTATATTCCAGGCCTTTTACAGAATGGCTATCAGTGAGGTCACCTAAATCTTGTAAGTCTACTGGCTTTCCAACATTTCCCCATGATTTTCAGGACTGACACATCTCTGAAGAGTGGCATGGGAATTGTTTTTTCCCCACTTGAGAATCCCATTTCCATTAGTTTCTGGAGGAGTAGAGCCTGATGTTTATTTGTTTTCTTTGCTGAACTAATGTTTCTTTTTCTTTGTTTTCTTTCCACTTTTTATCTCCCACTATTTTCTTCTTTTTTTTTTTTGGGGGGGGGGTGGTTTCAAGGTAGGGTCTCACTCTGGTCCAGGACTTGGACTAGACCTTGAATTCACAATGATCCTCCAACCTCTGCCTACCAAATTCTGGGATTAAGGGTGTGGTGCCCAGCTCTATTTTCTTATTCTTAAAGACAGCGTGTCTTGTATCCCAGGCTGACCTGGAACTCACTACATAGCTAGGATTACAAGTGTGTGCCATCATTCCCAGTTTATGTTATGCTGGGGAAATCACACCCAGAGCTTCACAGGTGCTAGACATGCACTGTACAACTGAGCTCCATCCCCAACCCTTGAAAAACTTTTCCTCGACCACATGTGTGCACTTACCTAATTCCTTCAGGGTCCTACTCCACTTGAATCTTCCAAGAAGTGGCAGAAACTCTACTCTTTTTTTTTTTTTTGAGGAAGGGTCTGACTCTAGCCCAGGCTAACCTGGAATTCACTATGTGGTCTCAGGGTGGCTTTGAACTCACAGCAATCCTCCTACCTCTGCCTCCTGAGTGCTGGGACTAAGGGTGTGCCACCACCACACCTGGCTATCTACTCCTTTTTGTCTGTGTCTAGTCCATTCTTTTCCTTCTCTGCATTACTAACTGCCACTCATCTTTTGAAGATTAGCTGGGTGGGTTTTTTTTTTTTTTTTGAGATAGGGCCTTATGTCGTGCAAAGTGGCCTGGGAAATGGTAAGTAGCCGAGGATGACCTTGAACTTCTGATCTTATGGCCTCCACAGGTGTGTGCTGCCACACCAGGCAGGAACATTACCTTGGCTGTGTAACCTTTCTCCAGTTGAGATAGTATACTATGGCTAGAGTACCCCAGCTCTGGGCTCAACAGTGAACAGGGCTTACTTAGGAATATGGCTGTGTGTGAATGACTTAAGTGAGCAGAAGATTTGGATATTACATACCTTCCAGTCTTTGGGATCAAGTGTTCTCAGCATGGGGAACTCTTCTAACTGCAATTCCTCATCTTCTGACTCCTCTGATAACTCTTTCTTATCCTCCAGTTCCTGAAAAGAGGCAGAAGCATTTCTGTTTCTTCTCTTAACAAAAGCTTCAAACCATCTTCCCACAGGTTCAACTCGACAGAGTGTGGAGGCTGTGATTGAAAACAGTAAGAGACTTCAACACGTTACTCAGAACACATTTACTTCAAGGCAGCAAGTTTTCTTCAGAAGATAAAATTGCAGACATCCAATTCACATGATGGGCAAAAAAAAAAAAAAAAAAAAGACCATTTGTAGTATTTACTAATGATTGCATCAACCTCTTCTAGTTAATTGATAAAACCATTAAAATATCAACAATAACTACTTTGCTGGAAATGTTAGACAAAAGGGTGAGGAACAAGAAATGTTGCAACCTTTATTTTAGACCAATAACTAATAAAGTAACCAATGATAAAGTGTCATCAAGAGCAATCCTCAAAGAAACAACAACAAAAAATAATTCAGGCTGGAGAGATGGCTCATCAGTTAAGGTGCTTGCCTGCAAAGCCCAAGGACCCACATAAAGTCAGATATACAAAGTGGCTCATGCAACTAGAGTCCATTTGCAGAGGTTAGAGGCCCTGGTGCATGGGTGTGGTGGCACACACCTTTAATTCCAGCACTGCAGACAACACACCTTTAGTCCCTGATCCCAGCACTTGGTAGGAGGTTCACCTGATACTACATAGTGAATTCCAGGTCAACCGGGGCTACAGTGAGACCCTGAGGCCTGTGTTCAATTCCCCAATACCCACCTAAAGCCAGATGCACAAAGTGGCACATGTGTGTGGAGTTCGTTTGCAGTGGCAAAACGTGTGCCAATACTAACTCTCACTCTCAAATAAAATGACTGATAATTTTAAGGCTCTACTTTAGCACAACTATTTGTTCTGAAGAAGTTTCCCAGGCAATTAATAGGGATTTGCTAAGGCAGCTGTGTCTGAGTGGGACATGCTGTGGACACAAGCCCACATGCTCCAGGTTTTAGTCTATCTAGATGACAGTGTCTTGAAATGAATCAGACATGTCTTCAAGTGTATCATGAAAACTTATTTCAATTCCTTGAAGATGGAGTATCTTAGTACATGCACCAAGGTGCATTCAAGTACCTTGACTATTACAGACTTGGTGAGAAAATAAAGCCCTATTTCTGGGAGATGGGGGTCACTGTACATCTGCATATTAACAATTCAAAATTGGTAATCCGGAGCGGGAAAGAACTAATTTAAGTTTCATATTCATAAGAAAGCAAACATTTTTCGTGTGTGTCCAGCAAACAGTATCTGAGAGGAAAGTTTTTCCTCGTATCCAATGGCTAGTTTTCTAAAAAACTAGTTTTCTCTGGTTTGATATATTAAGAGTCAAACAGGGTTAGAAGTAACAGTTGCTTACTGGGGGCGTGGTTTTTAACTACTGTACCTTTTAAGCTTTTTCCTGTAGTTTTAAGATTACAGACAGGCCGGGCGGTGGGGCACGCCTTTAATCCCAGCACTTGGGAGACAGAGGTAGGAGGATCCCTGTGAGTTCAAGGCCAGCCTGAGACCACAGAGTGAATTCCAGGTCAGCCTGGGCTAGAGCGAGACCCTACCTCAAAAAAAAAAAAAAAAGATAATAGACAAACACACACACATCCACCCACCCAACCACCGAAGGATGGATGTGAAATGACGTTCAACAGGCACCTAAGCACGTGGCTATGGGAAACCAGGCTCTGCACACCTCCTGCGGTGCCAGGCTACAAACCTAAACATTTTGGAATACATATATATATATATATATATATATATATATATATATATATATATATATATATATATATATATATATATATATATGTCTTTCTACGCCAGTATTTCCAGCGGCACAGAATAAAGAACAGTCCTTCAGTCCTGGCACAAAATACAAAGGCAGAACAAGCCCAGCCCGGAGGACAGGTGTTTCCTAGCGCACGTGGAGCGCTTGCAGCCGCGTCTCCACCCTGGGCAAGGAAATGCTCATGGACATCCCATCCCGGTGGGCATGGGGGAGCGGGGTCCCCCATGCCCTCGGTGGGCACGGGGAGCGGGGTCTCCAATGCTCTCGAAGGGCACGGGGAGCGGGGTCCCCAATCCCCTCGGTGGGCAAGGGGACCGGGGTCCCCAACGCCCTCGCTGGGTCAGCGGCCGCCGGCACAGAAGCCCCCAGCCCATCTCGGATCTCCCCCCGGGCGCACGTACCCGAGCTGAGCGCGTGGCTGACGGCGGTGCCCTGGCCCTCGGCGGCGCTCGGCAGGAGCAGCATGCTGGCGCCGGACTCCCCCGCCGGTCGACCGCCCCGTCCCGGCCTCGCGCCCGGCTCCGCGGCGCCCGGCAGCCGGCGCGTGGAGGCGGCGCAAGTACTTCCGGGAGGGTCTCGAGGCGCCTGCGCGCGGCCGCGGGTCCTCCGCCCGCCCGGAGCCGGCTACGCCCGCGACGACCGCAGGAACGGTTCCCAGGCTCAGCCGTTCCCCCGGAGCGCTGGGCCAGCCCGGGGCCGGTTCGCGCCGAGGACCGGGCGCTCAGCGTGGGTGTGGGCTAATGCGAGTCTGACCACCGCCCCCAGCCGCTCTCCTGGTAGCAGTGATATTAAAAGTCGTATTCATTTTCAAGCAGAGAGATAACAGAGAGAGTACACCAGGGCCACCACCTTGTGGGTTTGGCTTATGTGGGTCCTGGGGAATTGAACCCAGGGCCTTAGGCACTGGAGGCAGGTGCCTTAACCGCTGAGCCATCTCTCCAGCCCTCTTTCAAGATATTTTTTAAAAATTATTTTTATTTACTTGCAAGCGGAGAGAACTAGAACAGAGATGAGAAAATGACTATGAATGGGAACGCCACGGTCTTCAGCTGCTGCAAAAGAACCCCAGATGCAGGCATCACTTTGTGCATCTGCCTTTAGTTGGAACTGGGGAATCAACCCTGGGTCATTAGACTCTGCAGGCAAGAGCTTTAACAGATGAGCCTTCTCTCCAGTCTCCTTTTCAAGATACTTTCAATTACAGGATTCTGGAGTTTGAAATCCATTGTATTCCTACAGTTACGCTTCCATGATTGAAGTAAAAAACAAAACTAACAAATGAAAATTGGTGTGAGATGCTCCCCTCCCAGTAGCGGTATCAGGAACAGGTTGGACAAAATAGACTTATGTGCACCAGTTTAGCAAAAAGCACCCAAATAATGAGATTACATTTAGGTTCAAGCCCAACTTTGTTTTCTTAATATTAATTTTTCTCACACCTTTCATTTTTTTTTACAATTTCCTCCTTTAAAAGTTACAAGGCCTTTTTTAAAAAAAAAAAGTGGTGGTAAAATACCCATCATATGAAATTTCTCATCTTCATCCTTATTGTACAGTTCGGTAGTGCTGCATTTTCACGTCATCGTGAACCAATCTCCAGGGCACGTTCCTACTTCTAAACCCGAAACTACACAGTGGCAGTCCAGCCCTCTAATATGCCTCGTCAGTTTGAATGTGATTATTCTTGGAACCTCATTATTTTCATTAATTTTCTCTTTTATTTTTGCATAGGTCCTTGCTCTAAATCCAGGCAATCCTCCTGCTTCAGCCTCCCAAGTACTGTGATTACAGACACGAGCCCCCATGCCCTGGGTATCTCCTGAGTGGAGTTATATAGAGTTCTCTTGGTGACTGGTCAGTCCACTAGAATTCTCAGGCTGGCGTTAGGTTCATCCATGCTGTGGTTTGTCTCTCTTTAAGGCTAACAAGGTATGCATATGGTGCACCTTCAAACATGCACCTCTAGGAGGGTACTTATATTTCCACACTTGGCCTATGAATAAAGCAGCTATGAGCACGTGTATGTAAGCATCTCTCTGGAGATCTGTGTATCTAGAAGCGGAATTGCCGGCTCGTACTGCCATTGCTTTAGTATTTTTGAGGATCAACCACTTTTCTACAGCTAGTGCATCATTTTAGCCTCTAATTGTGCACAAAGGTTCCATTCCTTCCACACTATCTCCATCATTGCTTTGATGATAGGCATCCGGATGGGTATGAGGGGCTTTTGATTTGGTTGTCCCCAAGGTTGGACATCTTTCCATGTGTCGGTTGTCATTTGTAGATCTGCTTTGGAGACGTGTCTGTTCAAGCTCTCTCTCTCTCTCTCTCTCTCTCTCTCTCTCTCTCTCTCTCTCTCTCTCTCTCTCTCTCCTCTCTCTCCCTCTCTCTCTCTCTGTGGTCTGTCCATTTAAAAATAAAACAAATTGTTTTCTTCTTGCAGCAGTACTTTGTGTATTCTGGACACCCTCATTCTATTCGTAGACCTAACCACGTGCTGTGATAAAATGCAAGCATTTAAGAATCGGAGATGAGAGACCTCAGACCGCAGTGACTCAATCGGGAAGTGAATCCGCCGCCCCGGCCCTGCTGGCCTTTCCTAAGAGCGGCGCACGGCGACCCCGCGCAGCGGAAGTGCGGCCTGGGCGCGGCGTCACTTCCGGCGGGGAAGAGGAAGCGCGCACACGGCCGGAAGCCGGGAAGGTGCTGCGTAAGGCCAGCTCCCAAGATGCCGGATTACCTGGGCGCCGACCAGCGGAAAACCAAGGAGGAGGAGAAGGACGACAAGCCCATCCGCGGTGAGTGCGCGGCTGGCCTCGGACTCCCGGAGCGCGTCCTCGCCCCGGCGCCGGCCGGCTCGGGGCTCCCGCCGTCCTCCTCCCCTCGGTCGGTGCGGGCGTCCTCGGGCCTCCCCTGCACCCGGCCGGAGGCGCGGACCACTTTGGACGTGTTCTTTTCCCCCGAATGACCCAGAAAACGCGTGATCGTTGGTTTGGGGTTGACAGCTCCATGTTAGAGACTAGACACATCCTTTGACATCCTTCCCACTTGTTTTAAAGGCTATCCACATAAAGGCCAGTGCATGCACATTCTCTATATCTTTTTAACCTGCCTGTTTCACTAGGTATTTCTTACATAGCTTTTCACAAGAACTCTTCTGTTATTTATAAAAACTTATTTATTTATGTATTTATTTGCAAGGAAAGAGAATAAATGGGCTCACCAGGGCCTCTTGTCACTGCATACGAACTCCAGATGCATGAACCACTTTGTGCACCTGGCTTCACGTGGGTGCTGGGGACTCTCGAACCCATGCCACCAGGCTTTGCAAACAAGCGCCCTGAAGCACGGAACCGTCTCCACCTTCCGTTATCATTTTAATGGCTGCGTTGCATTTCATTGTACCGATATAACAAAATAAGATCTTTTTAAAAAAATTCATTTAGCTGGGCGTGGTGGCCCACGCCTTTAAGCCCAGCACTTGGGAGGCAGAGGTAGGAGGATTGCCGTGAGTTCAAGGCCACCCTGAGACTACATAGTGAATTCCAGGTTAGCCTGGACTAGAGAGAGACCCTACCTCGAAAAACCAAAAATATATATATATATATATATATATATATATGAGAGAGAGAGAGAGAGAGAGAGAGAGAGAGAGAGAGAGAGAGAGAGAGAATGGGTACTCCAGGCACTGCAAACAAATTCCAGACATGTGTGCCACCTTGTGAACCTGGCTTTACGTGGGTACTGGGGAATTGAACTCAGGTACTTCTGCTTTGCAGACAAATGCTTAGCCACTGAGCCATCTCTCCAGCCCAAGATCTTTTTTTAATATTAAAAACTTTTAAATTAATATACAAAGAGTAAGTTTTATTGTGGTGTTTTCACATCACAGAATTTATCTTTTAAAAAAATATTTATTTTATTTATTAGAGAGAGAGAGAAAGAGAGAGAGAGAGAGAGAATGGGTGCACCAGGGACTCCAGTCACTGCAAACTCCAGAAACGTGTCACCTTGTGCATCTGGCTTTACGTGGGTACTGGAGAATTCTTTTCAGGCAAACACCTTAACCACTAAGCTATCTCTGCAGCCCCCACAGGATTTATCTTGATCCTCCTTCCCTTTTTGTCCCCCATTCCCTGCCCCCTGCATCTTCTCTCTCACCCAGTAGCCTCTTCTGCCTTCATATCACACGTGCTCTGTTACCCTCTCCCACCTCTTCCTCAGCATCTTTTCTCCCCTTGCTTGGTCCCTTTTCTTTTCATGACCTAGATTCACATTCTCAGCTGCCATCTGCATATGAGAGTTTACAGTACTTGACTTTCTGGGTCTAAGTTACCTTGTTTCATATAATAATTTCCAGACACATCTATTTTCTTACAGATTTCATAGTACCATTTTTCTTCAAGGCTGAATAAAATTCCACACTCATTATGTATTTATCTCTTGATAGGCGCCCAAGTAGATTCCATTTCCTTACTCTGTTTTTATTTATTAAAAATTAGGAGTCTAACTTTTCAGGAAATGACCAGCAAATGGATTTACTGATTAAATTATCAATCATGGAGCTCCTGAAAATAATATAAAAGAAATGGATAATTCGGGCTGGAGAGATGGCTCAGCAGTTAAGGCACTTGCCTCCAGTGCCTAAGGTCCTGGGTTCAATTCCCCAGGACCCACATAAGCCAGACCCACAAGGTGGTGGCCCTGGTGCGCTCTCTCTCTCTCTCTCTCTCTCTCTCTCTCTCTGCTTGAAAAATGAATAAATGAAATATTAAAGAAAAAAAGAAATGGATAATTCATCAAAAATTAGCTTCCATATACTAATTTTAATTGCTTTGAAACAACAAAATTTAGTAACCAATGTCTAATAAGCACCCATTATAATTACCAAACAGACATCAACATGACTTGTATCTGATCAGCTATACAAAACTCATCAGTTTTTCTTTTGGCAAAAGATAGTAGAGATTCCCAAAGAACAGAGGAGCAAGCTACCAGTTAAAGGGTGTGTTTGCTAATCTAGCACCATAATTCCAGTTTTAGAACCTCCCAAGTAGTTGGAAGGAAGATGTAGGACAAGGTGAAGCTGTTGGAAATGTGAAGGGTAACTTAACTTGTGGCCCTATTTTGTTTGGCTCTGAGGCAGCACACAGGGTCTAGACAAACCCGAGACTGGAGAGCAACAGAGAAGCTCTGGGATGAGGTAGTAGAGGAGGCCCCGTAGAGCAGAGGAATCCATATATCCAGGATGCAGCTCTGGAGTGGGCTTCAGGAGCTAGGGGGTTTCTTCTTGGCTTCCTGGGCCTTTATAATGTCTTCAAGTTTTTTAAACCAGGTTTGGTATGTCATAGTTCTGAGCCAGATAAATTCCTACCACGTTGCCAACAGTGAATCCAAGCAGGAACTAGAACATAAGTAATCAAAAACATCTGGTAAGATAGAGTGTTCTCTGGGTATATGCCCAGAAGTGGTATGGTTGGGTTAGATGATAGTTTAATTTTTTTATTCATAAAATCTCAAGTTTTTTTAATTTATTGTCCATAATGAGTTACAATATTTAGTGGGCAAATAATGAGTTGTTATCCCCAATTCCCCACTGCCCTCCCCTCCCCAATCCATGGATAACCTCCTCCATGGGTCGTCTGGATCAGTCCTTGTGACGGGACCATTGATAGCCTAGTATTCAGCCAGGTTCTCTTGGCCATGCCTCTGGATAATCTCCCCCACTATGGCTCTCACAATCTTTCCACCCCCTCTTCCGTACAGTTCCCTTAGTCGTGGTGGATGAATATTAAGGCTGCTTTAATGTTGTGAGTTTAGGGGTCTTTGTGTCAAAAATCGTTGGTTTCTGTCTCACTGGCTTATCCTGTGTTGATTGAATGGCTGTGGCTGTGGGTCCCTTGTTTATCCCGTCACTCTCTGCGGGGTTCCATATGGATCCTCCATGGTATGACTGGTGGCTCCTCTCTTGCCAGAATCTCAGCTATCGGCCTATGGTCGGTTGGTAGGGTTAGATGGGCCCCAGGTTTCTCACTGCATCCTGAAAAATACAAACACAATCTCCATAAGAGAGGGAGATTAGTGTAGGTTAACAAATATACACAATTCTGGATTACCTAGATTCTAATTTTAGATTTACCTAGATTCTAATTCACTCACTCCCATAGTGCATCTTGTT
The DNA here is from genome assembly GCA_004024765.1 of Zapus hudsonius. Classification (NCBI taxonomy): domain Eukaryota; kingdom Metazoa; phylum Chordata; class Mammalia; order Rodentia; family Dipodidae; genus Zapus; species Zapus hudsonius. The sequence goes on from PVHP010035721.1 coordinate 16,503, forward strand.
TTGGGAGCCCAAAAGTATGGGATCCTGTGCCTATCGCCCTGAATCCCTAGTTCCAAACAAGGGTCCCCCTCTCTGAGTGGAAAATTGGTCGAATTTGAAAGCTGTTCAGTGTCTCCCCCAGGCCCAGGCTCCTCCATTACACCAAGTGCTCCTTTGTTGGTTCGCTGTTCCCTCCCAGTAGGAGGTGTGGTCAGCCTACTCATGGCCGCAGATTTTGTTTCATGTCAATCCTCTCTGTTTACTCCAGCTGTCTTTGATCAGTTTCCCCTGGCAGCCTGTGCAGTGCCTTCCAGCACTACACTAACTGCCTTCTGGGGGCTGGATACCATTCCGGACGTTGAAGGGTTTCTCGATGCTGATTGATGCAGTCTGTGGTTTCTTCACTAACAGGGTTTTGCCTCAGGCCTGGGGAGAGCACTCAAGAGCATTGACAGAATTCTGTCTTGTTGTTGGAATCTCATGAGTCGCTTTGGTCAACAGCTCAGTGAGGGAAGGAACCAGTGGTTGGAACTAGGGGTTGTCAGGCTGATCTAATTATTCACAGGCTTAGACTATCTCCCCTATCACTCATGGCCCCTCTTGCCAGGCGACGCTCACTACTTTCTCAATAGGTTATAGTATGCTCGTAAGGATTTTATAGTTTTGAACCTAATATGGCTTATCCTCATGCTTATGCCATTCCCCTCCTCCCATCCCTTACCCCTCATTCATAACGTCTTACTTCTTTCTACTAGTCTGCATAAAGAAGACGGTTATCCTGGTTAAGGACCACATATGAGGGAGCATATGTGGCGTTCTATTCTCTGTTCTTTTGAGTGATCACTTAGTAAGATCTGCTCAAAGTCAGACCATTTTTTCCTAAATTTCGATATTTCATTTTTCCTTTCAGCTGAGAAAAATTCCATTGTGTAAATATACCACAGTTTCTCTGTCCATTCCTCCATGGATGGGCATTTGGGCTGATTCCAATTCTTGGCTATTATGAATTGAGCTGCTATAAATATAGTTGTACAAATGTTTCTGCGTCGAGATGTGACATTTTGTGGATAGATGCCTAGTAGAGGGATAGCTGGGTCCGTTGGAAGGATTATGTCCATTCTGCTCAGAAGTCTCCACACTGCTTTCCATAGCGGTTGAACAAGTTTGCAATCCCACCAGCAGTGAATGAGGGTTCCTTTTCCCCCGCATCCTCGCCAGCAACGATTGTTGTTGGTTTTCTTTATGATTGCCATTCTGACAGGGGTAAGGTGGTATCTCATGGTAGTTTTGATTTGCATTTCCCTGATGCTTAAGGATGTTGAGCACTTTCTCAGGTGAGAAAAGGCCATTTGTGTTTCTTCCTCTGAATTCTCTGTTGAGATCAGTGCCCCATTTTGTGAGGGGGCAGTTTGCTTTTTTGTTATTAATCTTTTTGAGTTCTCTGTAGGTTCTGGAAATTAGACCTTTGTCTGAGTTGTAGCAGGAGAAAATCATCTCCCAGTTTGAAGGGGGGTTCTGTTGACTTTGAGAACGGTGTTTTTGTCTGAACAGAAGCTTTTGAGCCTGATCAGGTCCCATTGATTAAGTGACTGTTGCACTTCCTGGGCTACTGGAGATTTGCTCAGGAAGTTGTTCCCTACTCCTATCTCATGTAGGGTTCCTCCTACTTTTTCTTCCAGAGTGTTCAGGGTTACAGGCTTGATATTGAGGTCTTTGATCCATTTGGAGTTGATCTGTGTGCATGGTGAAAGCAGTGGGTCTATTTTCATTTTTTTACACGTGTTTATCCAATTTGTCCAGCACCATTTGTTGAAGATGCTA
>PVHP010035722.1:0-18336 GCA_004024765.1 Zapus hudsonius
AGAGAGAGAGAGAGAGAGAGAGAGAGAGAGAGAGAGAGAGAGAGAAAGCACCAGGGCCACCACCTTGTGGGTCTGGCTTATGTGGGTCCTGGGGAATTGAACCCGGAGCCTTAGGCACTGGAAGCAAGTGCCTTAACTGCTGAGCCATCTCTCCAGCCCAGGATCTCAAACTTCTGCAAACAAACTCCAGATGTATGTACCACCTTGTGTATCTGGCTTTTTACATGGATACCAGGGAATCAAATCCAGGTTGTTAGGCTTTGCAAGCAAGCATCTTAACTGTTGGGCCATCTCTCCGGCCCCTTATTATATTTATTTTATGAGAGAGAGAGGGGGGGGGAGGGAGATGCAGACAGAAAGAATATGTACACGCCCAGGTTTCCTACCATTGCAAACAAACTTCAGACTCTGGCTATCTGGCTCCATGTGAGTACCGGGGAGTGGAACTCCAGTCATCTGGCTTTCAGGCTTGTCAAGCAAGTGCCTTTAAGAGCTAAGCCACCTCTCCAGCCCTCACATTAGTTTTGAACTCCTGGTGATCCTCTCACTTCAGCCTTCAAGTGGTGCTGAAATTAAAGGCTTGAGCCACCATGCCCAGCTATTAAATTCATTTTTTAAAAGCATTTTTCAAAGCTGGTGTTGAGGTGCATGCCTTCATTCCCAGCACTTGAGAGGCAAAGGTAGGAGGATCCCCATGAGTTCAAGGCCACCCTGAGACTCCACAGTGAATTCCAGGTCAGCCTCAGCTAGGAGACCCTGGGGGAGGCAGGAGAGACACTTTGGAGCTGAGTATAGGGTTTTGCCTATAATCCCAGAATTTGCAGGTTGAAGCAGGATGTTGAATTCAATGCTGGTCTGGGATGTAGCAGGCCTGTATATGAAGAGTTGACTTTGAGCACATGATATTTTGAGTACTATCAATTTTTAAACTGTAATTTTTATATTTATTTATTAGAGAAAGAGAGAATAAGAATGGGTGTGCCAGGGCCTCCAGCCACTACAAACAAACTCCAGATGCATGTGCCACCTTGAACATCTGGCTTTATATAGTATTGGGGAATCAAACCTGGATCCTTTGGCTTTGCAGGCAAGTACCTTAACCACTGAGCAATCTCTCCAGCCCTAAAAAATGTTTTTTTGTTTGTTTGTTTTTGGTTTTTCGAGGTAGGGTCTCGCTCTAGCCCAGGCTGACCTGGAATTCATTATGTAGTCTCAGGGTGGCCTTGAACTCATGGCGATCCTCCTACCTCTGCCGCCTCCCGAGTGCTGGGATTAAAGGCATGCGCCACCACGCCCGGCAAAATGTTTTTATTTATTTGAGAGAGAGAGAGAGAGAGAGAGAGAGAGAGAGAGAGAGAGAGAGAGAGAGAGAGAGAATGGGTACACCAAGGACCTTCTGCCACTGCAAAGGAATTCCAGATACATATGGCATGGGTACCGGGGAATCGAACCCTGCCCATCAGGCTTTGCAAGCAAGCGCCTTTGACCGCCGAGCCAGCTCACGCCTTGTGTTTTGGCTATCAAGGCTGAACTTCTTTGTCTTTTTTTACCCCCAGAGGTTGCCTAGACTGGATCCAACCCAGATATAACTGAGAATGACCTTAAACTCCGGAGGGCTGGGTTTACAGACATGCAACACCACAGCCGGCTTCAAGCCGAATTTCTAGGGATAAAATGGAATATTCCAAGCCCGGATTCGTTGGGACGAGAAGGAGCACGCCTGGCTGGATTGCCGGCTCTTGAAAGTTTCAGCAGATTTCAAAACAAGCTAAAGCCGGACACGACTTCGAAGTCAGCCCCGGAGAGGCAGAGGTAGGAGGACCCTGTCTTAAAACACAAAAATAAGTAAAGGAGGAAGTGGGGGGCTGACACTCGGGAAACTGAGACAGGATTGCCGCGAGTCCTAAACCGCTAGAGGGAGACCCAGTGGACAGCAGGCGGGCATCCCGCGGTCCCTCCCCCGAGCCCGCGGGACGAGGGCCCCTCGCACTGACCTCGCGTGGGCCCAGGTCTGCACAGCAGCCACAGAAACGCCAGGAGCCTGAGCCCCATGCTGAGAGCGCACACGGCTCGCCCACTGCGCCTGCGCAGAGCCGGCGTGGGTGGGACTTCCGCGCATGCGCACAGAGCTCGCCATCCTCCCAACTTCAAGCTTGTGCTTCCTGGCCGATATGGAGTCCCAGCGTGCCCGGGACCGGGGCGAGTGCCGCCGCCTCCGCTTGGCCTTGGGAGCTGCCACGGCGTCCCTGGGATCAACCCCGGAGCGCGGACCTTTACCTTCACCTTGTCCCTGAAGGTTGAGGGATGGAGCTGAAAATACCTGCCCATGCCTTGACCTTGTGACCCTGAAGCTACCTAAGGGCCACCAGCCCACAGTAACCTCATAGGTATGCAGAAACATTGTGCATGTTACAAGGATCTTAGAACTGTATGCTGGAAGCCCAGACACATACTTCACAACCATCCTGCTCTCTGCAGCAGCTCTGGGGACTACAGAGTTGCTTCCCATACTGACCAGCTGCGTCTGTCTTTGCCCTTAAATGTTAAAAAATGGGAAATTACTGCCTAACCCCCATTTTCAATGCTTTGCACTTTCAAGCTTGATCTACAATTAAACTGACTTTTTCTTGAATAAGGAAACACTTAGGTCTAGTCAGGATATTATCTGGGCTGTGAAGCTATCAAACGGATTGGATCCATCTAAAGTATGGTCTTCTGAATTTTGCTGTGATTCCAACATTCTTTAAGGGAGATGAAAACCGTTGCTTCAATAATCAAGGTACTTGTTTCCCTGGCTTGTGCTTGTGTTGCTGGAAGCTGAGTCTGGAGAACCCAAGGCATCTAATGATCATTCCATCCAGTGTTGCTGCTAATGAGTATACCATACAGCTGATAAAAGACCAGGAAACGGGTGAACAATGTGTCCAGGCAGATACTCAGCCCAATGGATATTGACTAGACAGTTGCCTCTAACTATTCAGAACAAATATAAAGCCTTAGATTTTCATTGTTTTGGGATTGTCACTGCCTCAAGAATCTATTTAAGGCCTCCTTGTAAAGGGATACATGCTTGTGGCTTTGTTTCCATGGCAATGGTATAGTCCTACAGAAAAACATGTAATTGTTCCTCATGAATAAAAACTGCTCCCACAGCACCTCGTCACCTGAACTGTTCTAAGATTTGTGAAAACTGAAGTTTTATTTTTTAGACAAGCTTTAAAATATGTGCAATCATATAAAATGGTTACCTATAAACTCTAGTCCTCATTTATTCTTCCCCTATCTTCTATCAATTTATATTTTGTAGCAGTTTCTCTGCTTCTAGTTCACCATGTCCTGAGACTTGGGGTCTTCCAGCCCCAGCTTCTGAGGCTTTATTTTTGGTTTTTTGAGGTAGGGTCTAGCTCTAGCCCAGGCTTAGAACTCTCTGCACTCCCAGGCTGGCCTCAGTAATCCGATTACTTCTACTTTGAAGGACATGCTACATCATGCACAGCCCATTTTTTTTTTTTTAATTTTGTGTAAAAGGGTGAGGTGGCAAATGCCTTTAATCCCAGCACTTGGAGGCAGAAAGAGGATTGTCATGAGTTATAGGTACCACCTGGACTAGAGACCTTAGCACAGAAAAAGAAAATTGAGCCTGGAGAGTGCCATTAATCCCAGCTCTTAGAAAGCAGGATCATGATTTCAAGGCCAGCGTGGGGGTTTTAAGGTCCAGATCAACTTGGGTTAGAGATCCAACCTTGAAATCCTGCCTCCCCCAAATTTCTTTAATCTATCTATATTTTTAAATATTTTATATTTTATTTATTTAGCAGAGATACATACATATATATAGAGAGAAAGAAAGAGAGAGAGAGAGAGAGAGAATGGCATCTAGCCACTGCAAACACACATGTGCCATCTTGTGCATCTGCCTTATGTGGGTACTGGGAGTTGAACCCAGGTCCTTAGGCACTGGATGTAAGTGCCTTAATTGATGAGCCATCTCTCCAGCCTAATCTATATATCTTTTAAGACAAGGTCTCCCTCTAGCTGAGGCTGATCTGGAATTCACTTTGTATTCAGGGAAGCCTCTAACTCAAGGGGATCCTTCTACCTCTGCCTCCAAAGTGCTGGGATTAAAGGTGTGCACTACCATACCTGGCTAAAAATATATCAGTCTGCAAGCAGAGATCAAGTGTGCACCAAGAAATTGTGCCATTGTAAATGAACTCCAGGCCCATGCTTGCGTACCTGGCTTTACTTGGGTATTGGGGAATTGGACCTTGGCTGTCAGGATTTGCCAACACCTTTAACTCCTTAAAAAAAAAAAAAAAAAAAAAAAAAAAGGGCTGGAGAGATGGTTCAACAGTTAAGGCACTTGCTTGCAAAGCCTAGTGACATGAGTTCAATTCACTAGTGTTCACGATGCACAAAGTGGTACATAAATCTGGACTTCGTTTGCAGTGGCTAGAGGCTCTGGCATACCCATTCTTTCTCTCTGCTTATAAATCTAAAAATACAAAACACTAAAACCATGTAAAATCTAATTGACAACATTAATTTCACTCATAAAAATTTATTAAAGATGTTTTCAAAGCCTTGGGCTGTTAACTTTTGCTTTCAATGTTTAATAGGGCTATTGGCTAAAATTTAAACTACATCCCTAAGAATAAAATTGTTTTATTTTTCTCAATGTCTCATTCTAGCCCAAGCTGACCTAAAACTCCTGATGCTTCTGTGTTTATGTCCGAAGTGCTGGGATTACAGTGTGTACCACCACAGCTGGTTTTATAGAAATCACAACGCTACAATTCTTCAAGGAACAGTTAAACAAGGTAGACAACATGCTAATCTAACATGTATTTTGTTATCATTGCAGCTAAAACAAAACTTGTTCACTGGGTAAAAAGGACTTTGTGTGTACACGCAGTGCAATAAAAAAAATACTGTAGTTGTAATTTTACAGTATTATAATTTAAATAGGTTCCAAGTGTTCTCTCTCTTTTTTTTCCTTAAGGGGAAGAAAATTCCTTTGACAGTCACTTGAAGCCTGGACAAAAGTGACCATCTCTTCAGGATTGTTCTATAATACGAGATTCCAACTCAACCTTTCAGAGATGACATTCCAGCTCGCATGATCTCATCAACCAGGAGAATGTTGGTGGCAATCACAGTGCTACAAGGAAGGAGAGAGAAAAAAAATATCAGATGGCTCAGACATGAACCTAACAACTGGCTGGTTTAGTTTCTGTGCTTAAGTTGTTATTTTAGGGGAGGGAGGAGGAATAAACAGAAAATTTCCAAAGAAAAGTGAAAGGTGTTTTAGTCTTGATTTTCCCACTTACCAGGAGTGAAGAAGCTGCTTCTTCACACAATAGTTATCCCATACGCCTACATCTGCTGCTACCATCGGTTCACCTGTAAGTAACCAAATCTTAAAATCACACAGGATCAGATGCTGTTTAAAAAGAGGATCACCATGAGTTTGAGACCACCCTGAGACTACATAGCTACATAGTAAATTCCAGGTCAGCCTGGGCTATAGACACCCCACCTTGAAAAACAAAATCCCCCCCCCCCAAAAAAAACTGGAGTTTAAGACAAGACCACTGACAGCCCTCCAGGTATTAACCTATACTACATCACACTCAGATGCATCTCTAACAGTCTATACTCTGGAAATTATAGCACCTATCCTATGCCTGGAATCTATCATCTAGCACACCAAAACGTGGATCCCCATTTCCCACCTTTCCTAGCTTCACCTTACCTAGTTCTGCCCCTACATAAACAGATGCATTCTCTCACCTGTGTTTAAGTCTACACCGACAAGCTGACCGGATTCTGAATGTTCTGCTTTCATTTTAACTAATGTTTCCTGAAGGTCAAAACCAGAGTTCTGTGCAAGAACCTAAAGTAAACAAATTTGTGAAAAGATACAAATTGAGAATTAGTAAAATCTCTACTTTATTAATAAACAAACAGTATTTTCTATTATCTTTAATAGTTAAGAGACTATTCTAAATATTTTGAGAAAGTGAGAAAAAGGCAGATAGAATGGTCACACCAGGGCCTCCAGCCACTGCAAATTGAACTCCAGACATATGCACCACCTTGTGCATCTGGCTTTACTTGAACACAGGTCCTGCTTTGCAATCAAATGCCTTAACCACTGAGCCATCTCTCCAGCACTTTATTTAATTTTTTTATTTTTTCTTCGAGGTAGGGTCTCACTCTAGCCCAGGCTGACTACATAGTGAATTCCAGGTCAGCCTGGGCTAAAATGAGACCCTACCTCGAAAAACCAAAAAGACAGAAGGATAAATCCAGAGTCATTGATAAAACTGATCATATTTGCTTATTGAAAATCCACATTATGAAAAAACCTACACTATCAGAAAGATACAATTAATTGTTTTGTGTTGTTAGCTGGGCCTAGTGAAACATGCCTTTAATCCCAACACTGGGGAAGCTAAAATAGGATTATCACTGTGAGTTCAAGCCAGCCTGAGCTAGGGGAGACCCTGCCTCAAGAAAAGAAAACCAATTTAAGTATTCAGACCTTGGGAATAATGAGCAATGCATCTGCAAATGCTTGTACTCCGAGCTGGGCCCTGCCCTTCACGCTGGGCTTGTATTTAATCAGGGCTTCTGCTATGGCCACTTCCACTGCACCAGCACCTGGAACCACACAACCTGTTGGGTGGGCAGCAAGGAGAAAAGCCAAGTTAATAGAAAACGAAACCACAGAACCCATGTGGACAAAGCACACATAGGAAGTTATTAATTTCTTACGACACACAGCATTATGTCTTGCAGTGCTGAGGACGGAAGCCTTGTGTGTGCTAGACAAACGCTATGTCGCTTGGCAACATCCCCAGCCCACAGAATTAGTAAGTAAGCCACAATACAGCCAACCTAACATTCAACAGCAACTCTGAGCTGTCTCAGTCCACTTGCTTGTACTTGCTTTTAATTGATGATGATGCACTATATATAAAAAAAAGTACATCTTCATTCATTTTAAAAGAAGACCTTACTTTTGCATGGTGTCTGGCTGTGTAAATTACTGACTAAAGAACACAGTATTCAGCCATGCCTTTCAGACTCAAGAACTCAACTTGAACACAGTGAGGTTCTTACCGTCATCAATAGCATTTTTGACAGCCCTCAAGCCATCTCTTATCGCATCCTTGATCTGATTGAGTGTGTGCTTGTTTGGTCCTTTGATCAACAACGTGACAGAACGGGGATTATTACATTTCTCAATAAAGGTGAACTTCTCTTCTCCCTGTGTGCATAAGAGTTATTTCCAAAAGTGGTTTATCATAGGGAGGGGTACTTTTTTTTTGGGGGGGGGGGGGGGGAGACATATACAAAGTGAATTTTCTAAGTCTAAGGCTTATATTACACTTAAGCCACCATAATATGAAAAATCTGGTCCTGAGTTTGAATTTTCCATTAAAGTCATAAATACAGAAGTATTAGTTTTATGAAGACAGCACTCACCAACGTGTACTCATACACAAGCCCTGCATATCCCAAACAGTCAGGATTTAGGTCATCCAGTGAATTTAGAGCTACTCCACCACATGCAAGAGTCAGTCTGAAATATTAAAGCATTTAAGGGAAAAATTAAATAATTTTAACAGTGATGTTCAAAAGGTCCAACAACTTTCAGGAAGAACATTTTCATAATTGCATGCTAAATGTAAATGCATTTCTACTTAAACCTTTCTTTCTTCTTTGGGGTGAAGGGACTGAGAAGAGAGGGAAACACTTGTAGCCTAGGAGGATGGCCTTAAACTCCTGATCCTGCCTCCAGCTCCCAAGTCAGGGATCCTAGGCGTGTTTGGCTAGACCTAGCACTATGTAAACTGTGGATGCTGCCTCTTGAAAATCAGGACCATGCATCATGTTATGGCTTAATAAACCAGCTGGAATCCCAGCACTCAGGAGGCTGTGAATTCAAGGCCAGCCTGGGACTACAGAGTGAGTGTCACGTCATCCTGGGTCAGAGAATCTGCACTGAAATACCAAAGTAAAAGCAACCCAAGTACCTTCTGGCAGACAGAGGAACAAAGCGGGACATAGACACACAATAGAGGATCACTTAGCTTTAGTCGAGTTATTCTGATGAATTACAGCATTTTAAAATACTTATTAAATAAAACACACTACATAAGTCATTTGAGCTGATAAGCAACTTCTGGAGATGGACAGTTGTGATAACACAACATGAATGTAACTACCAATGAGTTGCATTAAAGAAATTTTTTTTTTCGAGGTAGGGTTTTGCTCTAGCCCAGGCTGACCTGGAATTCACTATGTCGTCTCAGGGTGGCTTTGAACTCACAGCGATCCTCCTACCTCTGCCTCCCGAGTGCTGGGATTAAAGGCATGTGCCACCACGCCCGGCAAAAATATTTTTTTCAATAACTAAAGCAAAGGAAATTTACTGAGAACAGTGAGAAAGTCCAGAGTGTCTCTTCAAAGGCAAGAATGCTTAGGACTTCCGCCAATATGCCAAGAAGCAGAAAGGAAAGGTTATGCTTTGAGTTAGAGCTTAGAAAAGTAGGGCAGCCTGGCAGCAAGTTTCCCTAGGGATTATGGGCTTGCACATTTATTACATGGATGAAGTAATGCTGGGAGTGGTGGGACACACTTGGAATTCCAGTACTTGGGAGGTTATAGCAGGAAGATTGCCAATTTAAGGTCTGCTTGGACTAGATAGTAGAAACAAAACTGGTAGGGCTGGAGAGATGGCTCAGCGGTTAAGGCCTTGCCTTTAGTGCCTAAGGCTCCGGGTTCAATTCCCCAGTACCCACATAAGCCAAACCCACAAGGTGGTGGCCCTTGCGCTCTCTCTCTCTCTCTCTCTCTCGCGCGCTCTCTCTCTCCTTGAAAATGAATTTAAAAAAACTGGTAAACTTTGCTATTTATATTTTGCCTCAGTAAAGTATATAAAATCTAGTTAAAATAGGAATAAAGGATAGGAGAGATAGCCCAGCAGTTAAGGTGCTTGCCTGCAAAGCCTAACTGACCCAAGTTGGATTCTCCAGTGGCCCAAGCATCTGGAATCTGTAGTGGCTAGAGGCCTGGCATGCCCACTCTAGGTCTCCTATCTGTGCTTGCAAATAAACAAACAAATAAATGAACGAATAATAAAGTATTTTAAAAACTGAAAGAAAAGGAATAAAAAAGCCCTAACTTAGTAGTAGGACTCTGGGAAGAGGATCAGTGGGAGTGGGACAGTGAGATTTCTGGTGGATGTGTGTGACTGTCGTCAGAGTACACTTTGTACTACTAGGAAAGAAAATATACACCAATTTAAAAATAAAAAGAAAACACAACCACCAGCAGAGAAAAAGGAGTAGTTCTGCAAAGTAAGTGAAGTTCACATTAGATAACATGCTCATACCTCTCCATATTTCTCCTTTTCGCTCTGCGCAGAGCAACTATGCCTTCTTTTGCAAGAGCATCTAAGGAAAAGGGGTCAATTCCCTGTAATAAAAGCAAAAATTGGTTTTAATGGCTTTTACCTTAAAAATGAAAGGACAAACCGGGCGTGGTAGTGCACACCTTTAATCCCAGCACTTGGGAGGAAGAGGTAGGAAGATTGCCATGAGTTCAAGGCCACCCTGTGACTACATAGTGAATCCCAGGTCAGCCTGGGCTAGAGTGAGAACCTACCTCGAAAAACAAAAACAAAACAAAAGACAAAATTTTTATGGTCTACATTTTTTTACTCACCTTTTGATTAATAACAACGAATCCTTTATCTGAATCACCACAGACTTTCTTTTTCAGGTCTATTATTTTTTTAACTCTATCTTCAATGAATTTTCTTTCAGCTCTTACTAGCTTTTCTCTCTCCTCTGCACTCTTGTAAAAGAAGCCAGAATTCACTTCTCTACAAAAGAAAGTTACAGAATGGAGGAAATTAATTTCCATTTTTGGTTATTTTTATGATATGGGGTGGGGGTTGAACAACTAAAGCCTTGCACAGTCTCTGTTAAGTGTTCTACCATTGAGCTATGTGTATATATTATCACCCAGCTCAAGGAATTGCATTCATCTTAATAATTACTAAGTTCCTAAAAACTTCAATCCTGCCCCATTCTCCTAACTAAGCTGAGGCATTTCTGACTCGAATGGGGAAAATCAATGTGAAAGTAAATTGCTTTAAAACATCAAGCTTCTTTCTCCATCCCATTTTGAAGGGCCATAAACTCACGTTTTCTCATATTCTAAGGACACATTGCATGTGAGGATGTATGCATTCTCTACTCTCTTCTTCATATCAGGGTGCCGTGCTCCATGATCCAAAACAAGCCCTCTAATTAAGCTGTAAAAACAAAAATTTCCATGGCTATGTCAAGATGCTAACAAAAACTAGCATGAAGTGCTAACACTGACACTCGTCCTACCCATCTACTCATTTGTTTTTTCTTTATATACTCTACCTCCCAGGTGAAGGTAGTTTTTAACTTTTAAAAATATATATTTATTCATTTTCAAGCAGAGAGAGAGAGAGAGAGAGAGAACACAAGCACACTAGGACCACAACCTTGTGTGTGGCTTATGTGGGTACTGGGGAATTGAACCAGGGGGGCTTAGGAACTGGAGGCAAGTGCCTTACCCACTGCTGAGTCATCTCTCCAGCCCCTAATCTACTCATTTCTACAAATATTTGAAAAACACTTTCCAGAGAAACCAAGGGAGGTCAAATATGACCATGAAATGTACAACCCAAGAGAGAACACTCAAATAGAAGTAACCCCATCTTTTACAGATTTTTGTAGTCAACTGGCTGACTGTCAAACTTTACTACCTCTTTATAATTCACTTTTCTTTTTTCAATATCTTTTTTTAAAGATTTATTTATGAGAGAGAAAGAGAATATGAATGAATATGAATGGGCGTGTCAGGGCCTCCATCCGCTGTAACTGAACTCCAGACACAAGTGCCCTCTTGTGTATCTGGCTTTACATGGGCACTGGGGAATTGAACTCAGGTCCTTCTGCATTGCAGGCAAACGTCTTAAATGCTAAGCCATCTCTTCAGCCCTATAACTCACTTTTCAGACTCATACATAACCATATTCCCTCCATTTCAAGGGCACCAAGAGTAAATGTCATACCTAACAATTTATTCAATATAAATTTGTTTATCCAAAAATATAAATAAATCTGCTATACTGTATTCAGCATCTATAATTTCTCAAAACAAGAGTTTCAGGACCAGGGGGTACAACTCAGTAGTAGAAAATATTTCAAAGCATTCTGTCACTCACCTCGTATCAGTTTCAGATTTATGTTTCATCTCCATGATTTCAACCATGAAGAGGTCAATAGGCTCATCTTTTTTTTTAATAGCCAAAATGGAGTCCACTACAGCCTGTAAGAAGATAATCGTTAAATGAATTAACTTGCAGAAGTTAAAACACTGCAATTTTAAAAGGACCAAACCAAGGTGCCTCATTATCAAAGGGGATAGCTTGTTTCATAAAAAGATTAAACCCTAAAAACATCAATTTACAACTGTCCAAGGAATTACGAACATCCCTGGGCTACATAGTGCTTTACTGTCACTCTCACTGACAATCATAGCTCACAACTTTTCATATAAAGAGCACAATGTTGGGCATTGGGGAAGCAGTAGTAGAAGAACCACTGTATGCTCAAGGCCAGACTGAGACTACATAGTGATGTTCAAGGACAGAATGCTAATGAGCCTGATTTTATCATTAAATATTCTATACTTAACTACTTCCCATAAATATATAGAATTTTAAAAATACTAATTACTGGACACTTTCTAATAATGAAGCTTTTATACTCCCAAAATTTTAAAACGAAAGCTTTAATTTTACTCCCACAACTTGGTCCACAAATTATGTGAATGGTCTCATTTTACCTCCTAAAGACACAGATAAGGACCAAAATAAACCACTTATTTCAGAGTATAACACTGCAAGACCCTACATGTGGAGCTGTTAAAATTTTCCGCATGTATTAAACCATACATACTAAATTTGAAGACATACCTCTGTTAAGACATCTGCAAGCTCAGCATGAACTTTAGTTCGTAGAGATGTTCTGGCCACATCTACAAGTGTTTCCCTGTCCATCTCTTTGCTCACTTTGATTTGTTCCAAAACTTGAAGGGCCTTTTCCTTTGCAGCTTCAAAACCTTCAGTGATTATTCTGGGATGAAGACCCTAATATAAAACATGCAATTATGGTAAATGGAAAATCAGGTTAACTGTGGGAACACTGAATCACATATTATATGATTAAGGCAAAATGATGTACTGATTTTTTGAATACATTTAAAAGGATACAAGATTCCTTTCAATGCAGAGGTAAGACCAGATATTATTCTAGCACAGAGTCAAGGCCAAGGGAACTATAAAGTACACTTGGATGTTCACTGTGCAAACAGAATACTGAAACCCAATACTGGCCCATGAAACTCTGCATTCAGGGCTAGAGAGATAGCTCAGCAGTTTCGGCACTTGCCTGCAAAACCTAACTACTGGAGTTCGATTCCCCAGGGTCCACATAAAGCCAGATGCACTCGGGAGGCAGAGGTAGGAGGATCACCATGAGTTCAAGGCCACTCTAAAACTACTTAGTGAATTCCAGGTCAGCCTGGACTAGAGACCCTACCTCGAAAAAAAAAAAAAAAAATTAGGGAGTAGGGGCTGGAGAGATAGTTCAGCAGTTTGCCAGAACAGCCTAAGGTCCCTGGTTCAATTCCCAGTACCCACGTTAAGCCAGATGCAGAGTGGGGCATGGGTCTGGAGTTCATTTGCAAAGGCTATAGGCCCTGGTGTGCCCATTCTCATCCTCTCTCTCTGATTGAAAATAAATAAACAAAATCAGGAGTAGCAGGGGATGGTGTCGCACACAGTAAATCCCAGCACTTGGGAGGCAGAGGTAGGAAGATCCACATGAGTGTGAGGCCAACCAGAAGCTAGATCTAAGCTCCAAGCCTGGGCTACAGTGAGACCCTCCCTACTTGAAGAAAATAATATTTAAAAAAGTATTTACATGTAAATGTTTTTATCTAGTTGGCCTTTTCCTCATAAACATGCTATATTTCAACTTTGTCAGACCAGGAAAAAGAGAATCTCATATTTAGGTGCCCCAACCTTTACATTCCTAATGTGTGGCCTTAGCTCTTAAGGTCAAATTACACCAATAACCCCCAGACATACACTGCAGAAACAAAAAAATTGTGCACCTCAGAAATGTAGAGATCTGCCTGCTTCAGAAGCTCCCCAATGATGAGGACGTTGGAAGTAGTACCATCACCAGTTATATCATCCTGGGCTGTGGCTACTTTTGCTATTAAGGAGGCTGTTGGGTGTTGAATTTGCTGAAAATAAAAAGAATTAAACGACTAAAGTATATCTCAGGTAAACGTTATCATAGTCCTCTTTAAGTGCAAGACTCTTAAAATCCCCTAGTACCCGGCTACCTATTGCTTTGACTAAGACACACAATTTTGCACATCAATTCATGATGACCAAAACATTTTCTCAGGAAAATTTTTTTTTTCTTACCAGGGTATATAATGGCTCATGCCTTTAATCCCAGCACTTGAGAGGGAGGCAGAGGGACTACAGAGTGAGTTTGAGGTCAACCTGGGATACAGTGAGACCTACCTTGAAAAAGCCATACACTTAAAAGCCTCTCTCTTCCTTCTCCCCTTTATTACTATCTTACAAAAGCAAGATTCAAGAGTCAGTCGGTCGGACTCCAAGGCGCCTCACATGATTGTACCGCCAGTTCAAGTGCTCACGTTCCTTTTTCAGTCATCCCAATGTCTGAAAGCTAGGAATCCAACTCCCCCACCTTAGAGAGAACGCGTAGAGCTTCCTACTTAAACCACATCCAGCCAAGGACCTCTGAGGCCTCACCATTTCGTGAAGCAGCACATTGCCGTCCTTAGTGAGCTTGATGTCTCCAGCGCCAGAAACAAGCCTGTTCGAGGAGCAGAAACCGGTCAATCAAAATAGGACCTTTTTCAAGGGATTCTCAATCAAGAATTTTAGTAAAACAACAACAAAACCAGCATCTGGCCAACGACTTTAGACTTTAATCCCAGCCAGCACTCGGGAGACAGAGGGATGAGGACCTCGGGGAGTTTTCAGGCCACCCTGAGACGCAAGACAGGTCCATGTGGGGGATAAGAACAAAGTAAAAGGATCTCTGTAGGAAAATGTTACAAAAAAACAAAATCAAACCAACGAAAGGGCTGGAGAGACGGCTCAGGGCATCCTGATGAGATTCCCCAGCACCCACAGAATAAAGCGAGATGCAGATCTGGAGCCCTCACTCTCTCCCTCTCCTATATTAAATAAAATTATTTTAAAAAATCAAGATCTTATAAAACCACGACCACGCTAGCAAGCCGGGGCCGCTGGGGTGGTGACGTCTTCCTAGAGTTAGCGTGCGCACCCCACTCCCACGCGGGGCAAAAGGGGGTGCGGCGGGTGCTTCCGAGGGGGGGGCGCGAACACAGGTATAGGCCGCAGCCCAGGGGCTCCGTTTACAGAACACGCCCGACCCAGAAGCCCGGAAAGACGGCGGGCGCGGGCGAGCGGGTCCGGAAGCGGCGGACCCCGGCCCGCCCCGCCCGCCAGCCCCGCCATGCCCGCCGGGCCTCACATCTTCATGGTGCCCTTGGGCCCCAGGTTGGTCCTCAGCACGTCCTGCAGCCCCCGGGCCGCGCTGATGTTCACGGCCAGAGCCGCGTGCGCCCGTGCCACCTCGGCCTTGGGATTCAGGGTCTTCACCGCCGACATGGCCGCCCAGTTGAACCACAAGCCCACCGCCACGCGCCCGCTACACGAGACTCGCTCAACGTGGTCCCGGAGGCTCGGCCCCGCTCTTCTGGAAAAGTCGGCCGCGCCCGACCCGCCCCCAGCGTGCCTACGCGCACCTCCATTGGATCATGGTTCGGCCGGCGCACGCTCATTGGCTCACTCAGCTGCACGTCCACTAAAGACCCGCCTCCTCGCGCCAGGTTGCGGCGTCATCGCGCCCTAGAGAAATCGGTCCCCCCCGGGCGTCTGGACTCGGACGCTGAAGGTTCCGGAGTCGTGGAGCCTTCATTTTTATGGATTCCAGACCTGAGGACTGACTGAGGCGTAGCGCTGAGGGCCCGCAAGGTCTGGGTGGGAGGGATGCCGCGACCTCTCCGCGCGTGCGCATGCGCGCGACGCCGGAAGTGTGCGGTTCTCTGCTGGAGAGCTGTGGTCTCTGGGACGTGGGGTGGGAGTCTGTCCTCACCCTCCGGATCCCTCCCCTTCTCTCATCCCCTTTGCTGGGTGAACTAGATGATTCCCCGCGTCCTCTGGGCTAGAGTGAGACTTCCAAAGGGGGGGGGGGAAGCAAAAAAAAAAACAACAAAACAAAACATGGGGGTGGGTGGCTTTAGAAAGCAGTGCCAGGAATCGAGAAGCTGCAGCAGTCCAAGTTCTTAAAGGCTTAAAAGCTCTATTTGTTTATTATTATTGTTATTATTATTATTATTGGTTCTTCGAGGTAGGGTCTCACTCCAGCCCAGGCTGACCTGGAATTCACTATGTAGTCTCAGGGTGGCCTTGAACTCACGGCAATCCTCCTACCTCTGCCTCCCGAGTCCTGGGATTAAAGGCGTGAGCCACCATGCCTGGCGATTTGCTTGCTATTTATTATCTATAGGTAGGGTCTCTAGCCTAGGCTGGCCTCGAACTCATAGCCATCCTGCCTCAGCCTCCTGAGCCGCCTAGCCCGCTTATTGGTCCACCGTCTTTAGCACAGTAGCTTGCTGCTGCAAAGGGAGCCTAGCTGGCTGGAGAGCCTGGGATTCTCCTGGTTCCCTTGCACAATGTCTGTGCATAGTTGAGAACACAGATGGACCAGTCACTTTGCACCTGCTTGTATGAGGGTGCTGGGGAACTGAATACAGGCCCTAAGGCTTTGCAAGCCAGCGCGTTTAACCACCGAGCCATATCCCTAGCCCCAATGTTTGTCTCTTATTTATTTCCAAGATAAGGTCTCACTCTAGTTCGGGATGACCTGGAATTCACTATGTAGACCTAGGGTGGCCTCCAAACTCACTTCCTGTGCCTCCCAAATGCTGACCCCTGGCTATGCTGGTATTTTTAAGTGGTGTTTGTAGATCGGAGCATCAGAAGCATTTATACACATTTGAGTAGCAGCGCACGGAAGACTGGTGTTCACTTGTGTAGACTATTTGGTACGCATGCAGATTCATTATAATCACTGGAAAAAGACAGAAATGTGAGGGCGGGGCTCAACAGCTTGCCCAGCTGCACATAAAACCAAGTACCTGTAGAGGGAGACAAACATTAACACGTGGTGAAATGTCAGGTAGAGAAAAGAGGCAGAAACAGGTTCACTTGAGAAGAGACATTTAAGGAGACCAGAAAAGCCATTAACAAAGTTGCTAATGTTTTGTACAGTATTCCTTAAAACAATGAAAAAGTCATAATGAGAGAATGTTAAAAGCTTCATTTTATTTCATTTATTTTTTTGCTTGTGTCTATGCCCATATATGTGTCCTTGCTGCAACAGTGGACATCCGGTGTCTCACTCCATTGCTCTTATGCCTTGGTCTGGTTGTTTTGAGCTGGAGTATTCTTTAAAAACTATGTGTGGGGAAAGAAAGAGAACAGGCATGCCAGGGCCTCTTGCCACTGCAAACAAACTCTAGATGCATGCACCTCTTTGTGCGTCTGGCTTAACGTGGGTACTGGGGAATGAAACATAGGCCAGCAGGCTTTGCAAGCAAGTGTCTTAACCATTGAGGCATCTCTCCAGCAGGAGTCTCCTTTTACTGATTATGGAGCTTATTCTTAGGTCTCTGCTCCTGTACCAGACAGGGGTTACAGGCCCATGTGCCATGCACAGCTAGGTTTTTGTTTGTTTTGGGATTTTCAAGGTGAGGTAAGGTTTCGCTGTAGCCCAGGCTGACCTGGAATTCACTATGTAGTCTCAGGATGGCCTTGAACTCACAAAGATCCTCCTACCTCTTCCTCTCTAGTGCTGAGATTAAAAGCATGTGCTACTGCACCTGGCTTGTTTTCTCTTTAAGAGGGAGTCTTTATTGATTGCTGAGCCCCAGTGATACTCCAGCCTCCCCTCCCCACAGGACTGGGGATACAGGGATGTGTAGTCACACTCAGCTGTTTATATGGGTTCTGAAGATTCAAACTTTGGCAGCGTCAGGCCCTCATATTTGCACAGGAAGCATGCTGAATGGCTGAGACATCTCTCTGGTCCTGTGTGTGTGTGTTGTTGTTGTTTTTGATGTTTGTTTTCTTGAGGTTTTTGAAGTAGGGTTTCACTCTAGCCCATAATAACATGGAACTCACTTTGTATCCCAGATTGACCTTGAACTTGAACACTCCAATTACTGAAGCCTCCTCAGTGTTGGGATTATAGGCATTGGCCACCACACCTACTTTTTAAAATACTGTAAAAATATTTTTATTATTTGCAATGAGAGAGAGAGAGGGAGAGAGAATGAATGAATGAGAATAGGCACACCAGAGCTTCTTATCACTGTAAATGAACTCCAGATGCATGCACAATTTTATGTATCTGGTTTAATGTGGGAACTGGGGAATGAAACACGGGCCAGCAGGCTTTGCAAGGGCTTTTAACTGCTGAGCCATTTCCCTAGCTCTCCTTTTTTTTTTTTTTTTTTTGGACAAAGCTTTGTCATGTAGCACAGGTTGGCCTCAAACTCTCCAGTCTTCTGTTTGGACTCTGAAGTACTGGGATTACAGGTGTGTGCTACCATGCCTGGGTTGGGTTTGTGTGTTTTTAAGGCAGTATATCCTATAAGGTGGAAGTATGACATCATCATATTGTAGACAGCTTTCTCGTTACTGCAACAAAGAACCCAACCAAAGGCAGCTTGTGGAGGAAAGGGTTTATTTTGGCTTATGGACTTGAGGGGAAACGCCATGATGGCAGGGAAAACGATGGCATGAATAGAGGCTTGTCATCACCTCCTGGCCAACATCAGGTGGAGAACAGCAGCAGGAGAGTGTGCCAAACACTGACAAGGGGAAGCTGGTATAACACCCATAACTCCACCCCCAACAACACCCCTCTAACAAGGTTCAAATACCTAAACTGTCATCAGCTGGGGATCAAGCATTCAGAACACATTCGTTTATGGGGGCCACCTGGATAAAACTAACCATCACAATCATCACCATCATCACTATTATTATTACAGTACTGGAGACTGAGCCCAAGGCCTTGTATATGTGCCAGGCAACTGCCCTACCACTATGTCACATTCTCAGCCCCCCCCCCC
>PVHP010035723.1:0-18204 GCA_004024765.1 Zapus hudsonius
CAGATTCTCCATTCCAAACAGCATACTCCTGACCAAGCTCTCTTTTATAAACTATATTTTTAATTAGCTAACAAAATATATGTCTCATATAATTATTTATAATATACTAAGTTTGCATTACCTGTTTTTCCACACCCTCCTGTCCTACAGCCCATCCCCTGGCCTTAAGGAAAGGGGATAATTAATATGTAAATAGAGGGACAGCATGCTGCGGATGGGAAAGTCTAAGAATATATTTCAGTGGGTACTGATCATGGAGAATGTTCAATAAGGGGAGGGCAAAGCTGGCTCTTTACGCAGAGAAGGGGATACATGCAGTGCAGTACATGGGGTCCCAGGTCCCCAACCAAGTGCCCTTGTGTAGGAGAAAGTGTGTTTACTGCTCAAGTCGAGCAGTGCTCTGGGTGACTAAACTCTTCTCTATATTGACTGCCTCAGTTGCTGCTGCTTCTCTTGAAAGAACATCATCTATAGTTCTTCTTTGGTATTTGTGGGGATTTGGCTCTAGGACCCGCAAAAATACCAAAATCCATTAAGTGTTCAAGCCCCTACACAGAAATGGCTTGGTACCCACATTGAGCTCACACTTATCCTTTGCATAATTTTGATAATTTCTAAATAACATATGACACGACCCTTCACAATACAACAATATGTGTGAATATTAAGGGATAACGATTAAAATGAACATATTTAGAGCAGACCAGCTTTAAAAGAATTTTGACTTGGGGCTGTTTGCACATGTGAGGTGACAGCTATGGTCCAGAGGGCCTGCTCTCTGCTGAGCACCCTGGAGGCACTCCCAGAGTCCAGAGTCCTGCCTCCTTCTCGGGGTGTTAGAACAGGGTCAGGCAAAACAGTGAACCAAACATGGGTTTTATCAAGTGAAGATATTCTGTTTTCATTCTAGTTTACCTGGATAGTCTCAGGGATCCATCTGTTCCTAGTAGATTTATAATTTCAAAGGTTTTCTGGTGCTCATGACCATTATAATTTCTAAATGACAACCCTGGAGAACAAGGACACATGAAAATTTCCAGAGTGGAGCAAAATTTGAGTGGGTTAGCACACATCCTAAAGCTTTTCTGGAAGTATTGTAGAAGGAGAAAAATACACCCTTCCTCCTCACAAGCCATGTACGCTCTCAAGTGACTCACAGGCGATTTTTTGGTCAACTTTATGAATTATTGAGGTGCCCTGACAGCCTCTTGTTTTTTATCACCCTGCTTCACTTAACATGAGCTGACATGTTGAAAGAAAGCACTCCTTCTTCACACTGTTTCTACAGCAGGGTTCAGTTCCTTAGTGAGTTCTTGAAAGGGCTCTTGACTGACGCTTAGCTCAGGAGCTGTATAACAGCTCAGTGCCCGGGGAGCGACAAAGCAGAATTCAAATGCAGGGTGCCAGGCTACAAGGGCCATGTTAGCTGGAGAACAAAAAGGGAACAAGGGAGTGGTACAGGACCTTGGTGCAAGCTGACTTAGAACTACCACTTCTTATTTACTAATGGGAAATGCTGGATTAGGTATTGGCTGAATTGGGGGAAGAATTGTACTTCTCAGTGACTTTTGATCTGGCGTATTTAAAAACTGAAGATTCACTATTAATTGAAAAAGGAATAGCTTGGAGACACAAGGGCATGAGGGGGCCTGAGACCACCTGAGTTTGATTCACCAGCATCCACTTAAACAGTTTTTCCTTAATTGGAAATAGAGATTTTGCAGTGGCCCTCAGGTAAGTACATACTTGGATAAGGTTAACCCCTACTCCACACAGGTGGCTAACCCAATAGACACCTTGACCTCAGACTTGCAGACAAATATACCGCATGTTTATAAGTATTTTTCTATGGATACATGCCTTCAATCCCCTTTATCATTTCAGAAATGACTCGATGTGTTTGCATGAAAGAGCCACTAAAAGCTTAAAGATGATTAACCATGGAGCTATAGAATGCTGTTGGAGAAAGTACAAATTTTGATAATGAACTTTCCCCTTATTATTCATTATGAATCAAATTAATTTGTAGGAAGGAAAATGTATGTTGACATTTAAACCTTTGCACAGACTCATGCTTACAAAGCATTTTTGTCCAAGTTTACGAGTGGAATGTAAAGTTGTATAATCTGGGAGTTTTGTGAAGGTAGCGACCATGTTCATTTTCTTTATCATAGCATTCTCAATACATAGTATGATAACTTGCAGAGAACAGGTACACAGTATTGATTGACGATGTGAGAAAACAAGTTTAATCCACATAGCGAAACAGGAGGTAGATCCCTCATTTGAATGAGAACAATAGGAAACCCTGTAGATCTGAAAATTTATTTTCAATTTCTTTCTTTCCAATCAGGGCGTCACTTACTAAGCATTTACCTGGCTCAGTGTAGACTCTGTGAAGATTGCAAAAAAATAATACCCGAAACTTCTTTGCCTCAAGGTGTCTATATTGTGGCTGGTGATGTAAAAGCTGAATGAGTATGTATAGTAGTAACACAATATAATGCTGAGATAAGATAATGCTATGGAAAGTTAGAGGTGTGAGCATGGCCGTGGGGATTCATGGAGGACCCTTGAGAAGACTTTGTTGACTAAAGAAAGCATAATTGTGGAGTTGGCCTCTATCGACGACAGGTTTAGGGGGGGAGTAGAGCAGCTGTCTATAAGGTCAAGGCTGGCTTCACGGATGTGTGACTTCTAGAGTCACACGAAGCCCTTTGCTCCTCCCAAGATATTCACTATTGCTGATATGCTGCTGTCGTGGGTTGAAATTCTTAATACCTTTTTCAAGGGGCTACACATTTTCTTCTTGTACTCAGCCCTGTAAAGTATATAGTTGGTCTTGGAGTTGTAAGGGGGCCTACAGAGACCAAGGCCTGGCCAGTGTGTCTCATGGAGGTGATATACTACAGATCTTCCATGTTTTTTTTTCTATGTTCAGGACTTTATTTTTTTTAAATATATATTTATTGTCCATAATGAGTTACATTATTTAGTGGGCAAACAATGCGTTTTTATCCCGAATTCCCCAATCCCCCCCTCCCCATCCCTGATCAGTTGGATATCTCTTCCATGTTTTTTTAAAATAACTTTAAGTTCTACTGGCAAAGAACCTAAGTCTAAACCATCCTGGTCACTGACAACTTGTATTCCATTCTTGGTATTGACATAGTTACTGAAGAAAGCACATGAGAATTAGTCTTAAAACATTTGTACCTACCTTACCACCAGGTTTTAACAAGAGCAAGACTTAGAAAAATATCATAGATGTACATATTTACATTAGCTTAACAAGAAACTAGTAAGACATAGTCTGTCCCTTGAATTTGGTGCTGAGCTCCATTCTTTTTGGACTCTGGACACCTCGAAAAGTTCATTCAAGGTCAGCAGGACAACATTACTAGGCAGGATTTTTGTCCTGATGGCTGACACCAGGCAGCTGATGGGCAAACAAGTGCTCTTCAGGAATAAAGCGGACATTATTCTAAGGGTAAAGGATTCAGGGGTCTCTGGATAGTTATGTCCCAATGAAGCAGAAATAGGCTATATTTGTAGGATTTCGCCAATATACATACCTTCATTTATCTTTCCTAAGTACCATCTTGCTATAAGCCACCAGCATTCCTTAGTGCCTCCCACTCTGGCTTCTGACATATTTGGATCCAGTGGCCTTCGAAGGGTGGAAATGTGGGCATGGGAAGTGGCGAAGTCAGTCAGGCTTAACGTAGGTAGATGTGATCACATTGGACGCCTGTGAAGGTCACCGGATGGGCACTGCTGATATGGTGATATGGGGTTAGGCTAGGGTTGAATAGCCTTACCTATACAAATAAGACTCTTGTAATTTCCACGTGTCATAATTATATGTCACACACTGTAGTCATAAGCAGGATGTACTATTTGTGGAGGGTGTAGGACTAAGAATTCCATGGGGACATATTTACAGTTTAAAATTTGCAACTTTTGTAAACTTTCTGTGATAATTATGACATGGCTTAAATTTATTGGCATATTAAATCAGTAAGAGGTTGCTATATGATGAAAGTCTTCCTGTTTACTTATGCATGAGTGTATATTATATTATATATTATATTCTGTTTGGTTAGGGCAGGATTTAAGGTAAAATATCTTCCTGATAAGGATTCCATAATTTATGTGAAGAGCACTAGGTGGCGATGTTTTTTAAGAAAAAAAAAATCAGTTTACTATTTTAGATAAGTTTACTTTTTTAGTTAACTTTTTTAGATAAGTGAGATGCTACTTAGAATCGTGCACTAGACATTCTGTTATGATCCATCGACTTATTGTAATTATAAATATATTATAATCTTGCTTATAAAATTATACACTTAAGACTCAAATATTACTTTATGTGTCTTATATTTTAACATGCAAATATACAACTATTCTATTTCCGTATTAAATTATAATCAACAATACTAACCTATTACATTATAATGATATCTTTAATTGAAATATCGAATTCAATATAAAATATAAACAATTACTGAATTAAAATATTACAGAAAAATAAAATAAATAAAAATGAAGGCAGGTATGAGGACGCATACCTGCAATCCTAGTGCTTAGGAAGCTCCTGCAGGAGCCTGACAAGCTTGGCGTGACCTGGACTACATAGTGCGCTACAGGGCAGTGAAATCCTGTCTCACGTGCATCCACACACACGTGCACACATACATACATACAGATTGAATTTTTAATGCTTGCTCATTTTGGAATTATATCTCCTCGACTTTGCTCATTGCTTAAATATGCATGTGGCAAAAACTTTGATTCTTCAGAAAAAGTTTTTGGTTTTTTTTTTTTTGTTGTTGTTCTTAAAGGCTATAAATTCAGTATCTAGGTAAAAGACCAAAATAAGTAAAGTTAAATTAAATTTAAAATCTATAATATTGGGGGAGGGCTGGAGAAATGACTCAGCAGTTAAATCACTTGCCTGCAAAGTCTAACCACCAAGGTTTGATTCCCCAATACCAATATACATACTGAAGCACAAAGTGGCACGTGCATTAGAGCTTGTTTGCAGTGTGCCCATTCTGTCTCCCTTCTATCTCTCTCTTCTTGCAAATAAATAAACATACAAAAAAAATCTATCCTATGGCATAAAAAGAAACTAAATTTCATTCTTAAGGGACTTTTGAATTCAGCTTGAAAATATTGAAGAGACTGCTGAACTCATTATTTACCAACCTATTTGTGGATTAAAAGTTATTAAAAAATAAAAGTGTCTCTATTTTATTTCTTGCTGTTATTCCTTAAGCAATGCATTACAGCAACTATTTACATAAAATTTATATTAAGGGTTTAGTAGTCTATACATGGTCTAAAGTACAGAAGGACATATACAGGCTCTACATAAATATAGGACCATTTTATACAGGGCATGGGCAGCTTTTGGTATCCGAGGGAGGATCCTGAAACCAAACCTGCATGGATACCAAGGGCTTCTAACTTTGTTTTCAGAAGACAAGAAAAGGCCTTTTGAAGATGCAAGAGACTTTTGAGACATCATAATGATTCCCTGGGAAAGAAGGATGCTAATCTCCGAGGTAACTGTGCAAACAGGAACAATGAAGCAGAGCCTTCTTTCTAGAATGAAGATGTGCATGAAAGACAGTGAAGGATGCGAAATAAAGCCTGAGAGGGTGTCTTTTCTCCTGTATGACAAGAAAGAGTTGGCCTCATCTCTTCCATACTTACTGGCTCTAGGAACTGTCTACTTAGGAGAAAGGTTGTTCACGTGTTCTATTATCTGAGATGAGTTTGCTCTGAAGACATTTCAAATGTGCAAGAAGGATGGATGATATGGGAGTTCCTTATTTGCTCTGCCATCTGTGTTACAGTCCTCAGTGACACACTCCCAGCTTGAACCTTAAACAGTCTAACAGTGTGGTTAGGCCATGGCCTCTGAACTACCTGGCCCACATTTGCTTCTAAGGTGGACACCCAATCTTTCAGGGCCTTAACATCCTCATCTGTAAAATAGGGCCTTTTTGAAGCATGTGAGAATTAGTTTTTCCTCTAAACATTCATACTTGCCTTACTACCAGGTTTTAACAAGACCAAGAATTAGAAAAAAAATCACAGCTGTACATATTTATATTAGCTTAAAAAGAAACTAGTACAGAGGATGCATTACATGAGGATTTTTAAAAATTACATTGCTTGGCACATGGATGATAATATTATTGTTATCCTTCTTGATCTGAATATTGGCCCAAACAAGCCTAAGTCACCTAGCCTGAATTGTTGGCCACACTAAACAAGAGAGCCTGAGAGGTCGGAGTTCAATCCCCGACATCCACATTAAAGCCTAGACATGGACATGTATGTCTGCCACCCCTATCTTGTGAAGGAAAGCACCAGAGAGAGACTCTGTCTCAAGGGAGCACTGTGGAAGAGCAACAGAGGAGGACACCTAACATTCTCCTCTGGCCTCCACACACATATGCCCAGGGTATGTATGTTTGCACACACATGCATAAACATACACCCAAACTCACCCAAACACATACATATGACAACACACATACAAGCAAAAATCACTTTCAAATAGTCATAGATATTTAGATTTTAGTTCAATGGATGCTTATGCCTTCCCCTATTGTAGTTATTTTCATTAGCAAATTAGTAAGCTGTTCTATGCTCAAAAACTATATAAACAAAGAGTGAAAACAAGCAAAATCCCCAAATATGAAGCAAGGCTTCTACAAGGGACTTTATGTTACGGGTACTTTTTCTATGAGCACTTTTAAAGGACCCCCTATTTGAGGTTTAATACCTCTCATGAGATCAACGGTGAAACTTAATCTTGATTTGATTTTCCTGACCTTTAATTTTTAGATTAAATATGTTAGCCTAAATAATTTTCATTTATCTTATTGAATAAGTCAAGGTTGAAGTGGTGCCAGAAACAGCTGTGTCAACACTAAGACATGGCCAAGTCACAGTAAAAAGGATAGATGTATCAAAAACAAGAGTAAAAGCATATGATATAGTCCATAGGATAACAGTGGACTTTGAGCAAGAATGAAGTTAAAAAACACACTGGATTATTTTTAGTAAATCGATATTTTTATTGTCCAAAATTAGATACATTGAATTAGCAAATATTACATTGGTATCCCTGATCCCTTCCTCCCTGTCCCCAATCCACTGGGTATCCTTCTCGGTGGGCATACTGGTTGGTTCCATGAGGTAGGAGGTTATGGATAATACAAGACACAACCAGGTTCCCCCCCCCAACTTGTGTTTTGTTGCTGAGGGGAACAATGTCTCTGGATATTCTCCCCCACCATGACTCTTACACTCTTTCTGCCCCCTCTTCCACTCAGTTCCTTGAGTCATGGTGGGTGAGATTTAAGACTGCTTTATTGTTGAGATCTTAAGGGCCTCTATACTTCTGCTTTAGGTCATGTTGGAAATCGTTGGTGTCTGTCATGCTGACTTATCCTGTGTTGACTGATTATCTGTGCTGATAGATCTCTTGCTGTCCCGTAACTCTCTCAAGGGTTTCATTTGGGGGGGGGGGGCTACCTGATAAGCCTGGGGTGGTTTGTCTCTTACCAGGATGTCAGCCATCCACCTGTAGCTCATTGGTGGAGTTGGAATGAGCTGTTGATAAAAGAGACCCATAAGGTCCCTAAAACAAGACAGAATTATGTCAAAGCTCTTGAATACCTACTCCAGGCCAAAGGTAAGATCCTATTGCTGAAGAAACCACAGAAAGTCATTGCACAACACCGAGAGACCCTGCAAGATCCAGAATGGTAACCTGCCCCAAATGCTAGCATATACAGTGCTGGAAGGCACTACATAAGTGACCAGGGGAAATTGGTCAATAATATTTGGAAAAAGCAGAGTCCACTGATATGCAATGCAGACTGTTGACATGAAAAGGCTGAACACACTGCCTCCTGAGAGATCAGTGAACCAAGAAGTGATCACTTGTGCAATAGAAGTGCCATAACCTGGGGAGGGTAGAAAACAACTTTCAAATTGGCCAAGAAATCCACTCAGTGTCAAGGAGGCCTTAACTGGAATTGGGACTCAGGGCAAAATCTTATGGGAACCAAACAAAAACTTGGGCCCCAAGGAGAAACTCCCATTACTAGAGAACTACAGAGAGGCTAATCCCAATAGAATCTTGCCAATTTAGAAATTGTGTCTCATTTGACCCATATTGACCTCACTCTCTGATGGAGATCCTGTTTGTATTTTTCGGAAGTCAGTAAGAGAGAACTGGATTATTTTAAGGCTTCATTTTCTGAGTTCCTGAGGAAGAGGAGGGGGAGGAGTTGACTGTTGCGTGGGGAGTGTGTAGGTAGTCTTCTGGTTTGATTGATAGGCTTATGTTACACAAGCCCTTGTTCTTTGTGTGTGCCCTTTCTCATGGTGCATCTTGTTTCAAGTCTCATAAACATCTGATTATGCGTAAGCATAAGATGGTAAATAGCTTTATCCCCTTAACAGATAATTTCAAGAACCTGATGGCGCTCAGTGTGCTACATTCTACACATTTGTTTTTTTCCAGGGAAGGTGATCTACTTGGGCACGCAGGTGCTGGATATTGCCATACTGGCAAGAAACCACATCTCTTCACTCTCCATGAGAGACCTCTTTCCTTAATAGGGATCCGGGGGTGAAAATCATTCCATAATTACTTCCTGTAGAGGAGGGGTTGTTGTCCCTGTATATCTTGGAAAGAAGCCTCTTCTATCCTTGCCCTGGGGTAATGACATGGCCCATAACAAAATGCTATTTCTCGGTTATGAAATTCTTGTCTCGAATGATCTACTCAAGACAACTTGAATCATGAATCATGAGCCATGTTTCAGGACCATTCTGAAGCCATGTTGAGGTATCATTTGGAATTAAAAGGCTTTTAGGGCACTTCTGATCCTCCTGCCTCTACCTCCAGAGTGCTGAGATTACAGACCTGTACCAATACATATGTCTTATGTGGGACTTCGATTAAATCTAGGGCTTTGTGTATGCTAAGCAAGCATGCTACCAGCCAACTTATATCTTCAGCCCTGAGATTCTTGGTTTTGGAAGAGGCTAATGTCACTGTGGTAAGATAGGTCACATGGTAATGATGATGAAAATTAAGTCCAGTGAGCTCTTGGTGGCCCATCCAGGCAAGGGGCTTATTGTCTACCTGGTATGTATTAGGAGGCTCCATCAGAGTTTCTGTGCAGAACACTGGTTCTCCACTGGGGACAACATTGCTCACTGTCTCCCTCTCTCCCCGACCCAGGGAACCTTGGACATCGATGGTCATAACTAGGAGGGGAGCTGGTATGGGCACCAGGTAGGTATAGAGCAGAGATGCTGCTAACACACAGGGTGGCTACAACCACCAAGAGCCACCCAGTCAAAAATGTCAGCAGGGTTGGGTGTGAGAAGCTGTGGCTTAAGTGCTTCTTTGTCCTGGGGTTCAATCCCCTGCCTTTAGGTTAATACTGATCAGTGTTAATGAGGTATCTTGGCTTCAGATACACACTCAATACCCTGTAATGAAAGGATACAATTTCTACTCTACTCTTTTATCATCATGACCACAGAAATGAAAGCTATGTGAGGGCTATTTTAGAAGACTTCTATTATCTTTTTAAGAAAACCACACAAACTGAACATTATGTACTGCTAATGTTATATGATTACTTGAACATAATGTGAGCTGTCATTCCAAATTAGAAATAATCAGTACTTTATTGACATATAAAACAAGACAAGCGCCTTTTAGGACCAATTTCTACTGCAGATGTACAGATGGTCCTGGACTGCTAATGTTTTGACCTGGTATTTTTCCATTTTATGATGTCATGAAATCACACCCATGCAGTCATTCTGGTTTTCACTTTTAAAATCCACTATTCAGCCTATTATATGAGATATTTGACAGCTCTGTGTCTGCTATCATCTGAATCTTGAACAGCCCACAGAGTGAAGGCTTAGTCTTTAGCCTGGGGTACTATGAGGAGGTGGTAGAGTCTTTAGGATGTAGAGCCTAAGTATAGGAAGTTAGGGCATGCCCATGAAAGGAATGTTGGGCTTCTAGTCCTTTCCTCTTTTTTGCTTCCAGCCACCATGAGACAAACCGAATGTCTGTGTTATGTATTGTAAGAAGGTAACTTGTGTTTTGATTTTACAGGGTTCACAGTGCATCTGCTATGATGTACAGTGTTCACACAGGCTTCAAAAGAATGACAGAAACTGACTATGGATGGAAACCTCTCAAACCAAGAACCCAAATAATTCTCTCCTAATTTATTTTCGTATGCATTTTGTCATAGACTACAATGGGGCTAACATAGCATTAAATGATTTTGGCCAACTTTAAAATATATGTTTATACACCTAAAGTAATTAGGCTAAACTATAACTATAATATATATATATTATATATATAATTAGTATAAACTAATTCATTTCTTACTCATGGTCTTTTCAGTTTATAATGCACTTACCTGGACTTTCATAAGTTGAGGCTCACTTCTGTGTAGCAGGCCTTGGCAATAAGTAGGTGAGCGACAACCTGTACTATCTGTCCTTGTTTAGCCAACACAGAAATGGACCAAGCAGTAGCTTGAATTAATGTGAAGCTGGTTTGCAGGGAATAGTGGAGCATATCTGAGTTGAGGCCTCTGCTCCAAACCAAGGGTCTAGGGTTCAGATCACAAGAAGAAGCTGAGATGGGCCCTAAGGGGAGAAGCACAAAAGTGGAAGGAGAAGAGCCCAGAGGGACCCCATTTATGCCATCTCCATAAAGATGTGTTTTTTTTTAACATACTTGACACAGATTTTGTTCATCCATTTACTCTGAATAATCACTGAGCACTTACTAGGTTCCGAGTGCTTTGCATAGGCAGGCATGCATTCGTTAACAGTACACTGTGTTGCTTCCACAGTGCCAGACAGTGGACAACGTGTTCTCTTGGAACATTCTAAAGGCAAAGAGCAAAAAAGCAAATATGCAGACTGGTCAATAATCCATTTCAGACAGATATCACTGCTTGAAGAAAACAAAACAAAGTAAGGTATCAGAAAAGTATTGGGAGTATAGCGAGATGGGTGGTCAGGGTCCTCCCTGAGACCCCTCGGAAAGGAAAAAGTCATTCATGAATGAGAGTGGTGAGGCTCCAGGCAGAGGGCACAGCCAGCTCAAGGTCCCGGGGGTTTGAGAAACACAAAGTAACTACTAGCATGGCTGAGTGTAGTCATGAAGGCCATGGCTGATGGGTCATGGAGGGACTGATAGCACAGGAGCCCAAGACATGTGGAGGAGATTTGATTTCAGTCTAAGTGAAGTTCGAGGCCTCTCAGGAGTTCCACCTGATTTGTGGTTGACAATGAGCGATAGACGTCATAGCTGGGGATGGTGTGGGGGGATGCATCAGCACACACTGCTATGGTGGGAGAGTGGTGGGCGGCTCTGGTGGCTCTGATTAAGGGGGATGGCTAGGGATCACCTCTAGGATAAAAGTGAGAATTTGAAACAATATTACATTTTTGGGTAGAGTAAGAGAGGAGAAGGAGGATAACTTCTAGGTGGACATGCCACATAAAACTATCTCTGTCTCAGTGTGCCAAGACCACCTTAACAAAATACCACTAACTGGAAGGCTTAAACCACGGAAATTCATTTCCTCACAGTGTATAGAGGCTATAGGTCTAAGGTCAAAGCATTTTCAGTGTCCTCAGTGTTGGTTTCTTTGGGCTTGCAGTCTCTGAGTTATTGGGTTCTCACATAGTCCTTTCTGTGTGTCCCTCCCTGGGGACTCTGTGTGTCTAAATTTCTCCTTTCTATAAAGAAATCAACCAGATTGGATTAGGGCCTATTCTAAAGACCTTGTTTTAATTACTTATTTTGAGAGACCATATCTGTAAATACAGCCACACCGAGGGACTGGGAGTCAGAGTTAAAAAAATAACAACTT
The DNA here is from genome assembly GCA_004024765.1 of Zapus hudsonius. Classification (NCBI taxonomy): domain Eukaryota; kingdom Metazoa; phylum Chordata; class Mammalia; order Rodentia; family Dipodidae; genus Zapus; species Zapus hudsonius. The sequence continues at coordinate 11,964 of PVHP010035723.1, forward strand.
CCAGATAGTACAAGTCCTCTTGTATCCTTAGTAATATAGTCCTTAATGGTTCCAAAGAAATATATAAACATGTAAACACAGCAGAAAATGAAAGAAGTACTTGAAAAATCAGTGATAGCTAGACACAGTTTACATTAATAAAAAACAAAATGTGGAAGTTTAAGAATTATTGTCCAAAGTAGCACTAGCAGACCATCAATTCTAGGAGAAATATTTACAAGGGAAAGAGCAGAGCTGAAAGGGGAGGGTAAGGAAGGAGCAGGTGGAGGAAAAGAACATTCCAGCATGATTCTGATTATGTTGCTGAGCTATATATACTCAGATATATACTTTTCTTCAGAATGTAAAGAATTGCCTAGTTATTGATCAACTTCTGGTACTGACAAAATTGGTGAGTTTTTAGAAGGGGTCAGGTAGATATGACTCAAGTTCTGAAACTGCAGAGACAATTGGAAAACAAGAATGGCTTAGCCTAGTGCTACATTTGACAACTACCTCCTTCATGCTTTGAAATTGTGGAGAGTCAAAAGCAAGGCTTTCCCCACTATAAATAAGCTTGTTTTTTCTTAATTATGCAAGCATTGTGAGTATTCATATATCACTTGTGTACTATTAAATCTTCTGACAGTACTAGGATGTGTACAGAGAAGGTGGCAGTCAGCATTTCCTCCTGTTTTGCTTTGTGCACATTTATATGCACATCTGAAATTCGTGTCACATGGCCTATCTTGTTTATGGTGATAGGTATGTGGATGAGTATGGGTGTGCATGTACATTGATGTTCATATGTGTGCATAGGCATACATGTCCCCGTGTGCTGCATGAGAAGTGTACGTGCATCATACAGGCCATTCTTCTGCCATGCCCTGGAAGCCTGTGTTGGCTCCCTGGTTTTCAGCCTTCTCTCTGTTCTCTAGGGATTTTCATCCATTTACTAATTCACAGCTATGATGGACACCCATATACATCAACCATGTTAAAATAAATGTCAGTTTTACAATGAGATCTCAAGTGGGTTAACTGCATCTGTGAACACACATTTTACCCTCATATTCCTGTTCTTGTGAGTGTTCTGCCTTGTGTGTCTGCTCTGCTCATAGAGTTTATTTTCTTGTGTCCATGGTGACACTGGATTTTATGAGCAAACTTTTTTTTTTTTTTTTTTACATCAAACCCTTGTCTGTGAATTGGCCTAGTTCTCAGTCTTCTCTGTCTCTCCACATCTGTGGCGAATCTGATAAGGCACTTGTCTCTGGAGAGATGATGTGATTTAGATGCTCCATTACACACACCTCAGTAGACTCTTCTCCAGGCTCACTGACTCCCTGTACATATTCTCATTTGCTTTAAATGTCAGTGAGCAAGAAGGCATTGGAATGTGTTCAGCAGTCTGGTTCACTGTTTCACTTGCCCCTGACCTTGGTTTGGAAATCTATAAAGTGCTTCCCTCACCTTTTTTGACTTTGTTTCTCATAAAGGTAAACATTTGTTTTGTTCTTCTTTCTGGAGAGACCTAGATTCATAATCAATGTCATGAATCTCTGGTTTTATTTTTCCTACAGATCCGAACCAGGCAACTTTCCTATCTCTAGCTTGTCTCTTCCATATCACCTCACCAGAAAACATGCCAGATAGCAAAGATGTTTCTTTTAAGATCACATCCCAAATCATCAAATAAAATGTTACTCTATAATTCAAGGAATGGTTGGGTGGCAAAAAGGAAAAAAAAAATGGCCTACTTTTTTTAGTTAATATGCTTTTCACTGTTGAAAAATTTTAACATAGACCTTGATCTAGGGGAGCAAAATGATGTTTGTTTTTAATGTCATGAAATCTTAACTGCAATGGACAATCCAGATTATCATTAGTTGCGCATTCCCAACAGCACCCACTAAAAGACTGCAAACACGAGCATGTAAGAAAGAATGAACAGAAACATTCTGCTATTATTGAGTTTCATGGAAACTTGTTAAGATTTTCTTTCAAGTGCTGCATGAAAAGTGAGGTTGTAAGGCAGTGGCATAGTGGGACAGCAGAACGATGAAGTAGATTAGCTAGTGATAGGCTTTCATGGGACCCCTCCAGCTGCCGTTCTGGCACAGGCTGACCCATACTTGTTTCTGTACTACAGAGGGTCCAGTTCTCTGTGGCCATTAGTTCATTCAGAGATGCCATTTTTGATTGCCCAACCCTGTAATTTTGATTGAGATGAGACAGACTAGAGCATCCTCTGTGCCAAGACTCTTTTCTCTCAGGCAGGAACTCTGAGCCTATAGACCAGGGCAGCAGGTGCAGGACTGAGAAGCACTCTGCAGGAAGCCTAACTTCAGCACCATGCAATGGGTGACTGGGTGCCACTTCTGTTGGGAGAATATTGGCATTAAATCAAAGTTCTCCAGGGGACTGTCAGAAACTGATGGTATCAGGCTCAGCCCTGCTGTTGCTAATTTCATGAATGTGCAGAGAAAAAGATCCTTTGTTGCTCAAAATTGGAGCTTCAGCTAATGGGATGTTTCCATGATCACAAACCCCAGCAGCTAAATATTGAAGTATTGGCTTCCCCCCCCACTCTCTCTCTCTCTCTTTCTCTCTCTCTGTGTGCAAATAGTTCTGATAAAAATCTGGCAATTTTAACGAAGGTTAAATCCTTCCTGGCAGAGGCTGGCCTTCCTGCTGTGTGGGTGCTGGGCCACTTAATTAAATCTAATGAACATTTATTGCACCCTGTCGAAGGGACAGATGAGTTTTCTGTGGGATATGGAGAAGAGAGGGAGGATTGGTAGACAGAATGAACTCCACGCTGGTAACTGAGAGATACATACTCTTCCTCCAACCTTTTTCTTATCTCTGTAGGTCTAAGCAAGTCATTGAAACCCTCTGGATTTTTTGGGGGGACATGGTCTCCTTTAGCTCAGGCTGACCTTGAACTTGATATGTAGCCAGGAATGACCTTGAACTTCTGATTCTCTTGCTTCCACTTCCTTGGTGCTGAGATTATAAGTATGCTCCATCATTCCCTGTTTATGTAATGCTGGACATTGAACCCAGAGTTTATGCATGCTAGGGAAGCCATCTACCAATTGAGTGGAGTTTTTAAGTCAAAATTTTAAATTGGGGATAACAACTCATTGTTTGCCCACTAAATAATGTAACTCATTATGGACAATAAATATATATTAAAATAAAAAATTATCAATAGTAAAATACCTAGTGAGCTATTTCTCAGATCTTTTTCACTATTGTCCACTTACTTCCATAATCCCCTAGTCTCTCAGTGGGTGACAAGTCCTATACAGGCAAATGGCTATGTCTTCTCAGATCTAATATATTGACACTCTAAAGTGGAGAAGGGGTTTGTTTCTGTACAGCAGCAGAGGTAAAGACTAGGAACAATGAGGGGAAGCCACCAGGAAATGTATCAGGTAAGAAAAACACAGATATTCATCTTCATTGTTCTCCAGATTTTATGTGTCAATCCTGTGTCATTAAAGACTTGTGTATACTTTTTATTATGAAATATCAAAAAAGAAAAATACCTAGACCTAGTAGCCTATACAGACAGCTCCTGTTTCTTGAAAATTGTTACTGAATGCTGAAATGACAGAATTGTCCCCTTCAACCTCAGATGAATATGTATAAAATGCATTAAATTCGAAAGCATTTGGAAATTCATGTAATAAGCAAAGGAACTCAGTCATTCCCAGCACTTAAGTTAATAACTGGACACTCCTAAAACCACTTTAGTAATTACCACATTACAAGAATCTTTTTCCTGATCATTAGTTCATTTATAAAAGACTCAAGTTCACACTCAGCAAGTGGTGGCTGTAAGACGCTAGGCACATAAAAGGAATAAGACACAGTCCCTATCCACAAGGAGTTCATGAGTACTGTCTCGAAGAAAGGATGGGAAATAAAAGACAAAGAAACTAGTTTTCACTAAGTGTATTCCCCACACTCCCTGCCGAGGAATATGCTTTCCCTGCATATTTCTTTTCACATTCTAACAATGTAAGACAGAAGGGACTGCACGATGCTACCTCACCAGCTAAAACCAATGACAATAAACAAGATGCATATGTGAGCATAATGTAGTCTCTGCCTGGGGAAATGATAGAGAAGCATGGAGGGGTGGAAGAAGGTAATTATGAGCTCATCCCTTCTGAATTGGTTACTTTAATTTACTACCTTATCCTCGAGTTTCAATCCCATATTTATAAAAACAAGTATAACAATGCCTTTCTCACAGTGGCTCTGGCAATAAAGCAGGTAATATAGAAGCAACTAATTTTCTGGCCACACCTGTGTTGCTAGTGTTTCATCTCTGATTGGTCGTTGCTTTTCACCAGAGCCTGCAAATGTTTCTGTTACCTTTCAAAAATCCTCTGCCACATAATGTCTCTCCTGATTTCTGGTAAAAGCAAAGGTATTTTATAACCTGAAATTAAATTTGCCTGACTAAGGGGCTCAGTAGCCCCCATTTATCGTGACAGTGGATGGGACTTGATGCACTCATGGGCTCGCTCCCAGTTTTGTCTGTGTGTGGCCCATCTCCACTGCCACTTGGTCCTGCTTCACCTGCTTTCAACCCCCACAGGGATGTTTTTCTTCAGTTTTGTCATATCTGTCCTTTTTACAAGCTGCATGCCCAGTGCCTTCATGCACCCTAATGGCATCTTCCTCTGCTGCTGCTCAGCACCTATGGAGGAAGCTCTGATGGAGGCACCTTGGAACTGTTCCTCTGGCACTGGCACATCTTTATGGGCTGTTCTTTCTGCTTCCTGAAGAAACACCACTGTGGCTTGACCTGCCTTTGCTCAAGGATATCTGGCATCTTTTCTGAAGTTGCCCTCCTTGGCAGTCTTTGCTGAATGGCTCCTTGGCCCATGGTATTTATTTCTCTTGTTCATGGCTTTGATTCCCAGGGTATGGATCTTTTAAAAGTTGCCAGTCCGGCCTGGGCCCCTGAAGTTTATCCCACCATTTAGTTACTGATATGCCAATTGTGGCTTACTTCTGCTTTCTCTAAAGGGCTACTGTGGAGCATGATTTGAACCTTCTGGGGTGGCTTGACTCCCATGGAAATGGGTGGAATCAGCCAGCCAATGGTGCTGAGTGTGGCCTAACTGCATATGTGAGTGTCCAGAATCAAGCAGACACACAGATATGTATCATGACTGACAACCAAATGGAGTATTGCTTTCAAAGGTGTATTGAGCAGAACAAATAAGCTTTTTTTAAAAAAAAATTTATTGTCCATAATGAGTTACAACATTTAGTGGGCAAACAATGAGTTGTTATCGCCAATTCCCCGCTGCCCTCCCCTCCCCCCTCTACTGGATAACCTCCTCCATGGGTCCTGGCCATGCCTCTGGATAATCTCCCCCACCATGGCTCTTAAAATCTTTACGCCCCCTCTTCCGCATAGTTCCCTGAGTCGTGGTGGATGAGTATTAAGGCTGCTTTAAGGTTGTGAGCTTAGAGGTCTTTGTGTCGAAATCGTTGGTTTCTGTCTCACTGGCTTATCCTGTGTTGATTTAATGGCTGTGGCTGTGGGCCCCTTGTGCATCCCATCATTCTCTGCGGGGTTCCATTTGGATCCTCCACGATATGACTGTGGTGGCTCCTCTCTTGCCAGAATCTCAGCTATCGGCCTATGGTTGGTTGGTAGGGTTAGATGGGCCCCAGCTCTCTCGCTGCATCCTGAAAAATACAAACACAATCTCCATCAGAGAGTGAGATCAGTGTAGGTTAACAAATATACACAATTCTGGATTACCTAGATTCTATTTTTAGTAGCCTCCCTGTCACTCGCTCCTATAGTGCATCTTGTTTTGGGAGCCCAAAAGTAAGGGATCTGGTGCCTATCACCCTGAATCCCTAGTTCCAGACAAGGGGTCCCCCTCACTAATTGGAAAATTGGTCAAATTTGAAAGCTGTTGATTGTCTCCCCCAGGCCCAGGCTCCTCCATTACACAAGTGCTCCTTTGTTGGTTCGCTGTTCCCTCCCAGTAGGAGGTGTGGTCATCCTACTCATGGCCACAGATTGTGTTTCTTGTCAATCGTCTCTGTTTACTCCAGCTGTCGTTGATCAGTTTCCCCTGGCAGCCTGTGCAGTGCCTTCCAGCACTACACTAACTGCCTTCTGGGGGCTGGATACCATTCCGGACGTTGAAGGGTTTCTCGATGCTGATCGATGCAGTCTGTGGTTTCTTCAGTAACAGGGTTTTGCCTCAGGCCT
>PVHP010035724.1:0-18325 GCA_004024765.1 Zapus hudsonius
AAAAAAAAATACATTTATTTTTTGAGAGAGAGTGAAAGAGAGGCAGACACTGAGAGAGAATGGGCATGCCAGGGCCTCCAGACACTGCCAATGAACTCCAGACAGATGCACCAACCACCCTGTGAATCTGACTCTATGTGGGTTCTAGGGAATCAAACTCCAGACCTTCTGCTTTGCAGGCAAACACCTTAACTGTTGACTCATCTCTTCAGCCCTCATGATTTATTTGTAAAGTGGGACTAAAACAAAAGTTAAGTATATGTCCTACCTAGTGCTGAGACCCCTACTGTTTGTGTGCATGACTTCTATAGGTGGAGCAATGGCTTTGTCACTCCACTGAAACAGGCAAGATGTATTAAGCACAGCCAACTCAGTAGCTGCTTCCTAAGGCTCTGACTCAGCTCTTTTTTTTTTAAATTTCAGATGCGATTTATTTCATGCGTTTTGAAGTTCCATTATCGGGTGCATATACATTTAGATTTGTTTTGTCTCTTTTTTTTTCCCTCAGGCTCATGTTTTTTAAATTAATTTATTCATTTTTTTAATTGTCCATAATAATTTACATTATTTAATGGGTAGACAATAAGTTGTTATCCCCCAGTTCCCCAATGCCCCTCTTCCCCATCCCCAATCAGCTGGATATCCTCCTCCTTGGGTAGTCTGGATCAGTCCTTGGGGCAGGGGACCATGGATAGTCTAGGAGACAGTCTAAATAAAATGTTTTTAAAAAATCATTTACAAACCTTATAAAAACTGAAAAACTAATTTCAGAATACTACTGCCTTAAATTAGGAAAAGAACATCTTGTTTATAAGATCCAAAATCTAATTTATTTGGCATTAATTAGACATATATTTTGTGCTAAGCACTATGGAAACACTCTATTGTGCTAAGCATCTGTATGGTTAAAATGATTAAGTAGTATTGACTTCTACATAAAATTCTAAGAGAAAATATTGAATTATCCACACAAATTATAAGCTTCTCATAGTTTTTAGTTAAGAGTTCTCCAAGCATCTCTGATATATAACGTATAATGGGTAAACTGGTGAAAATGCATAAATACACAATCCTCCTCCCTTGCTCATTACCTCTCACACTTTACCTTGTAGTTGCTCCAGTACAGAGTATCTTGGGTGACCTTTTCGCCGAGTATAGGATATGTTTGAATAGCTACAGGTTTATAACTGGCCATGATTTCATTCAACTGCGCTGCTGTCCAGGGGTCAGTAATCTGGGGGTGATATTAGAAATAAAAACAATGGCTCTGTTAAAGTCTGAAAAAGAACATATCTTAAAGCACACCTTACTTATAAACTTTTATATGTAAGTCTCATTTTCATTCTGCTTTCAGAAGACTGTGAACTTCATAAATTGGTGAATACCTATCAGGACGACCATGTGGCCATCTGTACAGAGAGACTATACACATCCGTTCTCACACTTAACTAACCAGTCTACCAAAAAAAAAAAAAAAAAGCCAGAGGGAATACACCGGCTGAGAGTTCAGTTTTTTGACAACAGGAAACATTAAGAGAGAACTATAAATACAAAGTTATACCTGTTAAGACATGACTTCCCACAAGCTGAGCAATGCCAAGGAAAGAAACAAGGCAACACCAATTCTAGTGACAAGCTTAAAGTTTAGAAGTTTGCAATGAAATCGGTACCGATGAGTTGAAAACCGATTTTAACAGGTTGACACAGCACGGGAACGGTACTTTTTTCATTTCTAATCCACATCAAGAAGGCGTGAGAAGGAGCCGTGACAGTGGGGAGGAAGGACGCTGTGCATCAAGCAAGAAATGAATGAGAGGGGACACAACCATGGAACTGAAGTCAGGGCCTAAGCAACCGGGACGATCGGAGTGAGAGGTGTGGCGAGGACCGATGCCCGGAGCTCAGGCCGGGAAGGACCGGGCCTCGCGGCGGAACATGCCACCAGCGTGGACACTCGCGACAGGCATAAAGCCGGGCCAGCCGGCCAAGGGCAGAGCATCCACGGCCTGGGAGGAGGGCGGGCGGGCGACCCCGGGGACAGCCCAGATGGAAATCACGCCGCCAGGCAAGGCCACCTCCCGCGGAGCCCGGGAAGCCGCAGCGAGGCCGGAGCGGAGCCCCCCGGGGGTGCCGGGGACCCCCGTCCACCCCGGCTGCCCTCACCTACCTCGGCAGGGCCGCGAGGGTCCACTGAGGCACGCCGATCCCGAGGACGACGGCCAGGACCGCGACACTCCGAGTATCACGCGGGGCCCCGGGGAAGCCGGCCGCGCGCCGGAATGAGAGCGCGTCGCTGGATGATGACGCGCGGCGCATGCGCAGAAGCTTCCCGAGGGGGCGTGGCGATTCCGGGGCGGTGGCGGCGGCAGGACCCAGAATTGAGGTGGCCGTGTCTCGGGTGGACCGCGGGGCGTCAGAGCAGAAAGAACGAGAAGCAAACCCCGGACGAGGTCTGGGCTGCGGACGCGCCATAGCTCCGGGGGGACGAGACAGGGGTGCGCGGCGACGACGACGAAAAATACAGGAAGTGACGTCGTGTCCCAAACAAGCCCGGGCTCGAGGGGCCGCCCGGGACTCGGCCGCCCATGGCCCGGCCCGTCGTCGCCTTCGGGGGTGGCGGAGCTCTGGGCCTCCCGAGATCCGCCGGCGACCCAGCTTCCGTTTCCGCAGGTTCCCCTCCTCTCGCGGGACAGGCTCGCGTGGAAATCGAGAACGGGCCGCCGACCGAGCAGGTGAGGCGCGCGCCTTCCTCCGCCTTGGTCCCCGTCGGTGCCCGGGGCTGATGGCTTCTCCCGGTTCGGGGACTTCCTGTCCCCCTCTAAGGATGGTCCTAGGGATCAATCTTCGGCATTGCTTATGTGTGCGTCGATGCGTCATCTATACATTTACACGCACACGTTATGCATTCTAGACGCGCGTGTAGAACACAGGCGTGCGTGTGTGTGTGTAACTGTGAACAGTAGCCATCCGTACATGCATCGTTCCTGACTCATTCCACTGTGATCCTCATTCATGTTCCTCCTTTTAATTCCAACTGATCCCAGTTTTGAAACACCCAGTACCCTCTCGTGATTTCTAAGGTGCAGCATACTGTCACGAGAAAAAAAATGAATATTTTAATGACTATAAAAATGAACTGGGTATTCAATTTCTACCAATCTCAAGTGGATATACATGTGTCTTGGGAAAATAATCCGTAGTCTACATAGTTAACTTTTCATAAAGCCTGTGTTAAGTTACTAATGCTTAGCCTGACCGAAAATGATAATTGGCCTGGGAGTGGTGGTACACTCTGACATGGTGAATTCTAGGTCAACCTGGGCCTGAGCGAGACCCTACCTTAAAAAACAAACCACAAAAAAAAAGTGACAATTTTTATACTTTCAGTTCATCTAAAACAAAGTTTGTAAAATTGTTGTCTAGGCCTTTTCGGGTGTTAGAAATAACAAGTCCAATAAACTTGGATATCACACGGGATTTTTCTTAAGTTCAAACTGAGAGCCACTTGTCAGAAGCTAGCATTTTTAAAAATGAACCTCGAGTAAGAGGTTTCGATTTTAACGTTGAAATTTGTTTTCATTTATAGCTAGACCTTTTTACTCATTTGGTAACATCCAGATACAGGAAAGGGGACGAGCAGTAAGTGCAACGTACTAGGACATAGTCTCTTGCTCTTTGCCAGGACCCTGTAAGGTTAATTGTGTTGTCTCTGTTTTATAAATGAAACTGAGGCTCAGACAGGTCCAATAACTTGTGCATTTTGTACAGCTAATAAATGCCAAAGCTTGGTTCATACCCATATTGTCTGCCTCTGGATATTTGCTTTCTATTGTGTGTGGCACTATTTGAATGTTTCACTAAAAATGCTTATTTTGCTTACTTGTTGATAGGACTTTTTTCTTTTCTAATTCTTCTCCAGGTTTTTTAAATGTCCAAATTTTGTGAATGCACTGAATAATAACACTTCTTATAAAAACCAAGAGGAAGTTGTGAAGAAATGTTTTAGGTATTGAGAGCAGAGTTGAAATCATGGCTTCATCAGCCAGTCTGGACATTGGGGAGCAGCTGATTGTGGAAGAATGCCCCAGCAGCTACAGCCTGTCTGGCATGCCCAACATCAAAATAGAACACCCACTGGACCCAAATGCAGAAGAAGGATCAGCCCAGGGTGTTGCCATGGGAATGAAGTTCATACTGCCTAACCGATTTGACATGAATGTGTGCTCACGATTTGTGAAGTCCTTGAATGAAGAAGATAGCAAAAATATTCAAGACCAAGTTAACTCTGATCTGGAGGTGGCATCTGTCTTATTTAAAGGTTGAATGTTATGGTACAAATATCTACATTTGTTTTTGTTTGTATGAGTAATTTTTGTCCTGTTTTTTTTATTATTATTTATTTGAGAGAGAGTGAGAAAGAGGCAGACAGAGAGAATGGGCACGGCAAGGCCTCCAGCCACTGCAAACGAACTCCAGACACATGCGCCACCTTGTGCATCTGGCTTCACTGGGTACTGGGGAATCAAATTCCAGTCCTTATGCTTCACTGGCAAGAGCCTTAATCGCTAAGCTATCTCTCCAGCCTTGTTCTGTTTTTTGTTTTTTTTTTCTCCATCATGAGAATCGGAGTTGAAGAAGAGCATGGAATCCATCTTTTTAATAGGATTTTCTATAATCTTATAGAAACCAAAGTTAAATAATTTCTTGAAAAATGACATATATTTCTTTGATTCTTTTCAGTTTTTTTTTTTGTTTGTTTGTTTGTTTTTTTGTTTTTTGAGGTAGGGTGTCACTCTAGCCCAGGCTGACCTGGAATTCACTATGTAGTCTCAGGGTGGCCTTGAACTCATGGCAATCCTCCTACCTTTGCTTCCCGGGTGCTGGGATTAAAGACGTGCGCCACCACGCCCAGCTCTTTTCAGTTTTTTGAGGTAGACTCTCCCTGTCTAGTTTTTTTGTTTGTTTGTTTGTTTGTTTGTTTGTTTGTTTTTGAAGGCAGGCTCTCACTGTAACCCAGGCTGACCTGAAACTCATGCTGTAAAGCCAAACTGGCCTCAAATCCACAGTTGTGTGCCTACCTCAGCCTCCTGAGTGCTGGGATTAAAGGTGTGCACCATTATGCCTAACTTCATATAATTCTGTTTTGAAGAATGGACACATTTATCTTTTTTAAATTATTTTGCCTAATCTTTGTTAAATGTGATGTCACTATAACTCTGAATATATTTATTATTTAAGAGAGAAACAGATTATGGGCATGCTAGGGCCTCTTGCCCCTACAAACAAGCTCCAGGCACATGAGTCACATTGTGCGTCTGGCTTTATATGAGTACTGGGGAATGGGGCCAGGCTTTGTAAGCAGGTGCCATCTCACCAGCCCCCTAATACTTTTGTTTGTTTTTGTTTTGTTTTTCAAGGTAGGGTCTCACTCTAGCTCAGGTTGACCTGGAATTCGCTATGTAGTCTCAGGGTGGCCTCAAACTCTTGGTGATCCTCCTACTTCACCCAGCTTATTTACACATTTCTAATGAATTGTTTTAAGTTGTACTTATTAAAGTCATAAAAGAAAAATATTTTTTCTTTTCAAAATGAATTCTTGCCGGTTCACGCCTTTAATTCCAACGCTCAGGAGGCAGAGGTAAGAGGATTTCCATGAGTTCAAGGCTACCCTGAGACTACATAGTTGATTCCAGGTAAATCTGGGCTAGAGAGAGACCCTACCTCAAAAAACAACAAAAAAATTTTAATATTTGCTGTTCCATGAATATTTAATTAGCTTTAGCTCCTACTTTAATTCAGTAAACTGTCAGCATGCTTTACAGTTTTTACAATGGTCTTTGAACATTTAAAATTAGTCTCTTAGAATAAAATTGCTCAAGATTAATGCTTTTTTTCTAGAACTTTCATGATCGTAGTATAGACTTAGACCAAAAAATTATCACATGGTGGAGGTTGTGAATTAAAGCTTTTAAATCTCACACATCTCTTTTGTAATGTCAACATTGAACTTTTATTATAAGGCTTTGTCATTAAGATATTGTTTCAATGTTGAAATGTTCAATATTGTTTACTTTTTTTTTTATTCAGCTGAATGCAATATCCACACATCTCCTTCTCCTGGAATTCAAGTAAGGCATGTCTACACTCCCTCTACAACAAAGCATTTCTCACCCATAAAACAGTCGACCACTTTAACCAACAAGCACAGAGGAAATGAGGTCTCTACCACACCTCTGTTAGCAAATTGTAAGTATGTGATGTAAGTTAAAATACTATTACTAGTATAAGTGCTCATTCAAGTACAAATTAAAGAATGTGGCTTTAAAATACTGTTTTCATTAAATGTCTATACTTTGTGAAAGCTTAAGTGATGTCCTAATGGTTTTAGTGGTTCAAAATGTTTTCATGCATTATATGTTTAAATAGTTCATTTTTCTTTGTCGAGAACAAATATTTTGAAATATTAATGATTAAAACTTTAATAGTTTCACCCTAAAACAATGAGTTACTGTGAATTTTTTGCAAATTAAGATATTGACAGTGTTTTTGTGTTCTTGATGTATAGCTTTATGGTTTATATATAAATATATTTATATAATAGACCATTGATCAAGAAATTATTTGGGGGGTTGGAGAGGTGACTCAGCGGTTAAAGGCACTTGGTTGCAAAGCCTGATTGCCTGGGCTCACTTCCCCAGTACCTACATAACTCCAGATTCACAAAGTGGCACATTGCATGTGTTTGGAGTTTATTTGCATTGGCACCAGGCCCTGATCTACCCATTTTCATTCATTCTCCTTCTCTCCCCCCCCTTCCCTCTGCTTGCAAATAAGTAAAAAAAATTTTCATTATACTAGAAGCTATATTTTTTCTACTTAAACCAGCAAATACTCAGTGAAGTGTGGATATTTGAATGAGGAGAGGAAGCCAGCTCAATTTAATGACAGTAACTACCTGTTACCTATTGAAATCTTTATCTTTACTTTGGAAACATTAAATTCCTCCTGATTTCTGAATTAGATGTTGGAGGAGGTAAGTCAGAAGGACTTCCTTTAATACTCAAGCCATCTACTGGCCATTTCTGGTTTACTAAGTAAACGTGTGTGTGCCTCCTGTTCTCCTTTTTGTAAGACTACCCAGTCCTATCACTGAGATCAGTAATCAAGCAGTACTTGTCATAGGAAAGGCTCAAAGAGATTGTCTTAAAGAAAATGTTTCATCAGTAGAACTTTTGAGCTGGAAATAAATACCTAGAGCTCTTCTGGTTCATATCCTTTGTGTTGCAAATAAAAATATTTAACCAGAGTCTGGTGTGGTGGTGCACAGTGGGAGAGGTAGGAGGATCTCAGTAAGTTTGAGGCCAGCCTGGAACTAAGAGTGAGATTTAGGTCAGCTTGGGTGAGTGAGACCCTACCTCAAAAAAAAAAATTTTTTTTTAATCAAAACTAAATCTGCATTCAAGAATCTATTTTCACCGAGCATGGTGGTACACACCTGTAATTCCCAGGACTTAGGAGGCTGAAGCAGAAGGATCATGAGTTGCATGCCAATCTATCTTAAATAAGGGCATGCTGATGGAGTTGCCATGGTGTGCGATTAGCATTGCTCCATCTGACTGTCTCAGATGATCCTGCTTCTCGACTGCACTGATCAGAAGACTCTGGGTGTAGAGGGAGCTTCCACCAACAGCAAGGGTTTCGGTTGCCTCTGAGGAGGACTGTTTCTGTTTCTTTTTTAGTTTTCTGCTTGGGATATTTTTTCACTCCTGTTTAGGGATACTTCTCAGTGAATGTAATTCTCTTGATTTTTTTATAAAATTTTTTTGTTTTTGTTTTTTTGTTTTTCGAGGTAGAGTCTCACTCTAGCCCAGGCTGACCTGGAATTCACTATGTAGTCTCAGGGTGGCCTTGAACTCACAGTGATCCTCCTACCTCTGCCTCCAGAATGCTGGGATTAAAGGCGTGCGCCACCACGCCCGGTTTATAAATTTTTTTTTGTTAAATAATAAAATACTCTCAAAGCCAGTTGCCAATTTATGACCTCATTTCTAGTGTTAAGAAAAAACCCATGGAACCTTGAAATAAAACCTTAAATTTCAGGGCTGGACAGATAGCTGAGCTGTTAAAGGCACTTGCTTTCAAAGCCTGATGGCCCAGGGTTCAAGTCCCTAGTACCCACAAAGCCAGATACACAAAGTGCCACATGCATCTGGAATTTGTTTGCAGTGGCAGGAGGCCCTGGCACACCCATACACACACACACTCTTTGCTCACTCAAATAAAAATGTTTAAAAATTAGATTTTGAAAAAGCTGGGCATGGTGGCATAATACTTCTAATATTATAGGATGTACTTTTTAAAAAGATTTTTAAATGATAAAATGTTAGTGTTTGTTTTGGAAAGAAATTTGATCCACAATAGTAAAGTGGGGCAACGGGACACCCAGAGGGTACATAGATTGATTGTGTTGTTTCAGCTCTGTCGGTTCACCAGCTGGCCGCTCAGGGGGAGATGCTGTACCTGGCTAGTCGTATGGAGCAAGGTAATCATTGGATTTCTTAGATTTCTTGTTTGTTTTACTTTAATGTATGAAAGTATAAAGATTAAAACAAATAGTTGTATAATCTTACCCTCAGTCGATAGCAACATAGAGACTATTCATTAATACAAAGCATAAAAGTCATAGTTTCCCTTACCATCCTAGTCCTTTCTCCAAAAGCAAACATTACAGGGTTTGTATTTCCTCTTTTCAGAAAACATTTCTAATTTGGTTATGTGTGAGAATGTGAATGTGCTTTTTGTTATTTACACAAGTAGGAAAACATCAACTGTACTGCATTGTGCAATACCTTCTTTCACTTATCATTTTGGAATATTTTCTATAAAAGATTTTTTTGTTGTTATTAAGACAGGGTCTCACTATGTTGCCAGGCTGGCCTTGAACTCAACAATCCTCCTGTATCAGCCTCCTGCTTCCTGAGATTACAAGTGTGCACCACCATGCCCAGCTATTTTATCCCATAATTTCACATTATATTGCTTATGTATATACTATAGATTCTTTTTTTTTTTTTTTTTTTTTTTTTTTTTTTTTTGGTTTTTCGAGGTAGGGTCTCGCTCTAGTCCAGGCTGACCTGGAATTCACTATGTAGTCTCAGGTGGCCTTGAACTCATGGCAATCCTCCTACCTCTGCCTCCCGAGTGCTGGGATTAAAGTTGTGCACCACCATACCCGGCTCTATACTATGTATTCTTAAACTGTTCACCCTAGTGGTGATTGCTTCCAAATTTTTGCTTATTAAATGACATTATTAGCATTCTTTTTCAATATATTCCTTGAGTAAATTTATACAAGTATATGAGCTGGATCGAAGAGTAGATGATTTGGGACTTTTTAAAATATTTATTTATTTATTTATTTATTTATTTATTTATTTATTTATTTGCAAGGAGAGAGACAGAGACACAAACAGAAAAATGGGTGCTCCAGGGCCTACAGCCACTGCAAACAAACTCTAGATACATACACCACTTTGTGCATCTGGCTTTACATGGTACCAGGGACTCTTAGGCTTTGCAAGCAAATGCCTTAACCACTGAGCCATCTCTCCAGCCCCATGATGATTTTATTTTTGTTGTGCTAAGAATTGAACCAGATCTTCACACATGCTAAGCAAGTTCTCTACTCCTGAGCTCTAACCTAGCCCTGAATTGTCTTGTTTACATCTCACCACATGCTTGTTCTCACCAGAAGTAGACTCACTGTTTTCCCCCTCACAGACCCTCACAGACACGCTGTTACCAGATTTTAATTTATACTAACCTGTGGATAAAAATGGTATCTTATGTTAATTTCACTTACATTTATTTTTAAATTATGATCTGTTTGAATTTCTTTTTGTGTGAGCTGCCTGCAGTATATTTGCTTTATATAAATTTTATTTGAGTTAAAGAATTAGCTTTTTGTTGTTTATGTTCCATATGTACATTTTTCCCAGTTTGTCATTTTCCATTTGACTTCTCATACGATTTTTTTATTGTGGTTTTCAGTTTTAATCTTGTTTAGAAAAGGTTTCCCACTCCAGATATAATCTAATCAAGCAGATAATCCAGTGCATAGAAAAAAGAAGAAAATTACTATAAAGTATAAAAGTTAGAGCATCCCTTACCACTTTAACCTCTTCCCCAAAAGCAAGCATTGTAATTTTTTATAATTTTAGAAAAATTTTCTAGAAAACGTTACTTTTTGGGGTTATATGTGAGATTATGTTCTTATTTTAGAATTTACATGGTTTCCTTTTTAATATTTTAATCTTTGATTCATAGGAGATATTTTTAGTGTAAAACAAGGAAAATATTAGTGTAAAAACAAGGAAAATATTACTTTTATTTTCATTTTTCAAAGTTAGATAGTTGCCTAACGTTTATTAGTAAGGAATATAACCCAAAAATTTTATTTTCATGTCATTTTTGTGATACTTAGAATTGTATTTCTGTTATTTATAAATATTTGGAAGTTTCCTTGTCAATCTGCTAAATAAATCTAGGGAGGGAGAGCTGTGGAGTTTTATGTTCAGGAAGGTTCAAGGTGGAGTTGTGGTATTATATTTCATATTATGTCAACAAGCCATGTTAGTGAAAGAAATTCTCATGCAGTGGTATTATCCAAAGAGTGGAAGACAGCTGTCATAAGACTTGAGCCTTTTAGAATCCTACGGCTGTCAGATAGCATTGACTGTGATCCTCCCAGCATACATTGAGATCAACAAGATGTTACTCTATGTTTAGGAAGTTAATTCACTTGTCCAGGACCAAATACTAGAAAGTAAAAGAGTCAGGATTTGAACTTTAATCCCTTACCACTGAGACCAATGCTACCTTGTCCTAGACTATACTATGTCTGGTAGATTATGCATTAAAGAATATGCTGTCTGAACCTAGCTGTGTATATTAAGGCACATTTTAACACATTGACACTGCAAATTTCAGCAGTCTGACAGAACTTCAGGAAACAGGTCAGCACAATGTCATGTGACATGGAGTCATAAAATCAACTTTTTGGAATTCCAGTTATTTCATGGTGATATTAATACATAGTTGTTAAAGTAGATCACAAAAACTGCTTTTCTTTTAACTAGAAAATGTTATCAATCACACGGATGAAGAAGGATTTACTCCTCTGATGTGGGCTGCAGCACACGGGCAAATAGCTGTGGTAGAGTTTCTACTTCAGAATGTAAGGAAAATGCCTCAGAAAATGTATATATATAGTTACTGAAGTTCAGTTAAGTTTTTAGTAAAGTTTCTGTATCTCCAGAAGCTAGATATGATGGACAAAAAAAAAATTACTGCTTTTTGTATTCCTGTGGAATTTGGTCTAGTTGAGAAGTCAGTACCCATCACATGGGAGACTGTGAGAAGCTGTCGTCTAGTGTCCAGTCCCTCTCAGGGCAGCGTGACCTTGAGTACTGTCAGCCTGGAGGAGAAGGCTCCTGCAGGAGCCGTAACTTGTCTCCAGAAAGAGCAGATTAGGATTGAGATGAGGAAGGCAGGAAGGTGTCCATTCAGCTTTGGTAACAAGAGCGTCCATGAATAAAAGTTTCTGTTATTTCCTTCTTAACCCCGGAACATTACCCTACTTCAGTGTTCAGAACTAGCAATGTTCTTGTTTAAATTAATTGAAATTTCTTTGTCTCCACTTTCCATGACAGGGTGCAGATCCCCAGCTTTTAGGAAAAGGTCGAGAAAGTGCCCTGTCACTGGCCTGTAGTAAAGGCTACACAGATATTGTCAAAATGCTGCTGGATTGTGGAGTTGATGTCAATGAGTATGACTGGGTGAGTCATGATACACTGTCAGCAACAAAATTCTAGAATTTATTTAGCTTGTTAAGAACAGGGAAGACAAAATGTAAGTAAAAACTGGATGAAGTGAATGTCATGAACTCAATTATTACTTGAGATTTAAATATCCTCACAAAGCATTAACATTATTTGAACTACTTTGGCGCATCCGGTTCTGTAGCAGTGTTTTTTTTTTAACTCCTGTTCACTGCAGCACACTAAGCTACTTCTTCCTCCTGCAGAATGGAGGGACACCTCTGCTGTATGCTGTGCATGGGAACCATGTGAAGTGTGTCAAGATGCTCTTAGGTAAGCAGGTGACCTGAGAGTTATCCAGAAAATGCCACAGGAGGAAGTTACCTTCATCCTACTGCTGTTTGCTCCGGGAGTGCCGGCTACCACAGAGCTCCCCGAGAGAAGCATCGCCTTCACACACATCTGGAGTTGCATCTTTTGTCCTTGCTGCTTTCCTTTGGGCTCACACTTTCTCTGTCCTGTCTTTAGGTTTAAATTTCGTCTTTGGTTGTTGATGAGTTTTAGCCATTCTAAAGGATGTCTGTTTGGGTGTCTTCCCTCCAGCCCACCAAAGTGAATTCTGTGTCCCCATGTAGTCAATACTTTGTGAGTCCTTCTGGAAAATCTCCAGATTGGCTGAAACTGTCCAGCTGTTTGCACATGAGCCAAGAACAGACAAGCATTGACATTTTCCTATTATTTATGAAGGTTGTTTGTTTTGTTATAGAAAATGGAGCCGATCCAACCATTGAAACCGACTCTGGGTATAATTCTATGGATTTAGCTGTTGCTTTGGGCTATAGAAGTGGTAAGTCTTTTAGAACGCCCAGGTTTCCTTTCAGTAAAGCCAATATTTAGACGTAATAGAAACCAGTGGTCCATTTTCATCACTTGCAGTCATAAAATGCTACATGTTATCCTGACTTCCCATATACGCTTTTTTATTATTTGTTTGGGAAGTATAATATTTTTTTGTTTTTGAGGCAGGGTCACACTCTAAGCTAGGCTGACCCAGGCTGGCCTCAAACTCACAACAGTTCACCTGTCTCAGCCTCCCTACTGCTGGGACTAAAAGTGTGTACCACTTCACCAGCTCAGACACCTGCTTTTAACTGTACATAGTGAACAGATTCCTATAAAGAATCAAGTTTATTGTACCTTTCATCAACCCAAGTAGTTACTGGTAGGAAAGTGTACATCTATTTGTAAGATTTTTTAAAAATATTTTCATAGCAAATTATTTATATAATAGCATTGTACACTGGATTATTTAGTTTTAAGAAGAATACAAGAACCTAGGCACAGAAGGTTCAGAAACGTGGACAACTGTTAAACCAGTGGCAGACTAACTTTTAAGTATGGCATTCCATTTTCCTTAGACTGAGTGTATCCTCAGTGACAACTTTATATTAGGTGAATTGGCTAGGTCTTTCTAGGCGACTGGTCAGCACCTGATCTTCATGCTGTCTGCTTAGTTCAACAGGTCATTGAGTCCCATTTGCTGAAGCTGCTTCAGAACATCAAGGAGTGATACCATCCATAGCAAAGGGTCCTTATAAATGGTAGTTTTATTTACTTATAAATCATTACCTCAGTTGCAATATTTTCTGACTTTTAGTGTTTTAGTAAGTATTTCTCTGGGTATTTCACTGGTTTATAATAAAGTTAATATTGATGCTTTTTTAATAAATATGTCTTACTGTGTATTTAAAATTATAAATTAATGTTTTATGGCATGTAAATTTTTATGGTACAGATGGTTATTTGTCTTTGTATCAAGTGCTGTAATTTGACACTTTCAAGGATTATTCCAGCCTATTCCTCTTCACTGTGTTAATATTAACTCATTGACTTTTTACATGGGGCTTGCTATAAGTCCAAGGGGGAAAGAAGTACATGGTGTCATTGTTTACAAAATGTTGTTATAAATAAAGTACTGTTTCTGTCAGTTTGCATACTACTTTAATTACATAAGTTTGTTACAGATTTAGGAGTTTAGCTTAGCCTTTCTGTTCTACAAGTCAGTCAGCAAAGATTTATTGACTGTCATTTCTAGAAGGATATTTAGAATATTTTCTCTTATAAGTAAGTTTGAGGGAAAAAATCCTCCATGAAAGAGAAGTCAGTTCTTCAGTCCAAGTGACATATTCTCATTCCACAGGAGCACCATAAACACACCTCCCCAAAATGTAGAACAGAGCCGTGAGCTAGAAGTTGAGTTGACTGAGGGTGATTTGATTGAGTTCATTCTCTTATGGGAAATAGACATGTCAGTGATGATACTTTGGTTGTAAACCACATAAACTCAATTGGGTTAATTAAGCAAAGGAGAATTAATGGAAAGATGCAGAAGGAAGGAAAATTGAAGAATCAGACATTCCCAAGGAATGAAAATACACTAAGGATCCCAGCCCGGAGCCCACAGCCAGCCCTACATGCTGCAAGCATAATGGTGAGTCTTTAAATCATTCATCACTCAGCTCAGGATTTAAAGTCACAGGAGAAAAGATCATTGACTAACGATCTACCATTGCTCAAGACCCTCTGGGACAGATAGAGGAGGCACAGAAACAGTGGGTGCTCGCTCTCACACTCTCCAGGTGTGACAGCTAGATGTCCTCTACATGCAGGCTGGGTCACACCTGATCCCTGCTTCTGGTAAGGCCCCTGTTTAACCACAGTTTCTAGCGCTGATGATGGCTTCACTTCGGGTCATTCACCTTTCCAATCAGCTCCTTTTCTTACTAATGGTATCTGAACTTTTATTCCTGTTCACATGATAGGCATATCACATTGACTTTTTGCAACTGTTACCTCCCTGAAGTGTACCCAGCAGCCTGTGCAGGGACTGAATCTGGAAGAGCCACCTCACTCCTACTTTGACTTTGAAGGCTAATAACCAATATCTGTCACAGATCTTGGAGAACACTGTCCCCTCCATTTCTATCATCTTTTAACCTTGGGGTCCCTTATAACAAGCCCTAGAAAAATCTTTCAAGAATAGGCACTAACACATTAATCATCAGGTGTGATAATAAAAGCCAGTTAGGGTGCTGGAGAGATGGCTCAGTGGTTAAGGTGTTTGCCTACAAAGCCTAACAACCCCAGTTCAATTCCCCAGTGCACACATAAAGCCAGTGCTGGTCCCTAGAGTGTCGGTGGGTGGCACTTGTCTTCCATCACCCACTGATTGGACTGCGCAGTGCCCCTGTCACCTCAGTGAAAGCAGCAGCAACTGGGAGATCTGAATGAAAAGGTGAATGAGTTAATATGCTTCATCTTGCAAAAATCCTGCCAGTAGTTTGGATTAGATGCCTGTGGTTTAAAGAAAATGTAATGCGGGCTGGGCAGATGGCTCCGCCTTTAAAGGCACTTGCTTGCAAAGCCTGATGGACTGGGTTCAATTCCCTAACATCCACATAAAGTAAGATGCACAAAGTGGCAAAAGCATGTGGAGCTTGTTTGCAGTGGCATGTGGCCCTGGTGCGCCCATACTCTCTCTTTGAAATAACTAAATTAATAAATATTTTTTTTTAAATAACAGGTAGAGGGCTTCAGGTTCATGATGGCAGACTAGAAGCCACGCTGAGTGTGGGGGGGGGAGGACAAGGGTTGGGGTTTTTAGCTGTGATCCAGGCCGTGGACACAAGCAATAGCCAGGATCTCAGCTCCAGACACTTACCAGCAAAACGGATTCTGCTGATTCGAACCAGCATCGATCATAGATCAGAGGCAGATGCAGCGAGAGAGCTGGGGCCCATCTAACCCTACCAACCGACCATAGGCCCATAGCTGAGATACTGGCAAGAGAGGAGCCACCAAAGTCATATCGTGGATGATCCATATGGAACCCTGCAGAGAATGACAAGAAGAACAAGGAACCCACAGCCACAGCCATTCAATCAACACAGGATAAGCCAGTGAGAGAGAAACCAACAATTTTTGACACAAAGACCCCCTAAGCTCACATTAAAGCAGCCTTAATACTCACCCACCACGACTCAGGGAACTGAGTGGAAGAGGGGGAGGAAAGATTGTGAGAGCCGTGGTGGGGGAGACTATCCAAAGGCATGGCACCCCTCAGTAACAACACACTTGGACCAGGAGAACGGGCTGAGTACTAGGCTATCCATGGTCCCCTGCCCCAAGGACTGATCCAGACGGCCCACGGAGGAGGATATCCAGCTGATTGGGGATGGGGGGGGGGCTTGGGGAATTGAGGATAACAGCTCATTGTTTGCCCACTAAATAATGTAACTCATTATGGACAATAAAAAAGGAAAAAATATAACAGGTAGATTTAGCTATCTATAAAGATTTTTAAATTAATTTATAAGAGAGAGAGAGAGAATGGGCACACCAGGGCCTCTAGCTAGCTACTGCAAACAAACTCCAGATTCATGCGTCACTTTGTGCATCTGGCTTTATGTGAGTATTAGGGAATTGAACCTGGGTTGTTAGGCTTTTCAGGCAAGTGCCTTAAACACTGAGCCATATCTCCAGCCCTCTAAATATTTTTTAATTTATTTATTTGCAAGCAGAGAGGAAGAGAGAGAAGAGAGACAGAGAAAGAATGGGAGTGCCAGAGCCTCTAGCCACTACAAACTCCAAATGCACTTTGTGCACCTGGCTTTACATGAGAACTGGGGAATCAAGCCTGGGCCTTGAGGCTTTGCAGGCAAACTCATTAACTGCTGAGCCATTTCTCCAGCCCTAATGATAAAGATTTTTAAAGTTTGCAACTGTGAAATTTTAAATACCAGTTAGCCTTCTATATACAAATTTACTTGCCAAAAAAAGAAATTTCATGCCATACCTTTTATCTTTATGTATAGAAAGTGGAGGTTGTGCGTAGATTATACATAAATACCCGCGGGACTTGATGTCTGTGGAGTTGGGCATCTCTGGGGTCCTGCATCCAGTCTCTCTGGACATGTAAACATAGCTGTGCAGACCACAGCACCATATGTTTGCATCACGTCTTAAAAATATTATTTATTGGATAACAACGCATGGTTTGCCCACTAAATAATGTAACTCATTATGGACAATAAATATATATTTTTTTAGAAAATATTATTTATTCATTTATTTATTTATGAGGAGAGCAAATGGGCACACCAGGGCCTCTAGCCGCTGCAAAGGAACTCCAGATACATATGCCACTTTGTGCATCCAGCTTTACGTGGGTACTGGGGAAACGAACCTGGGCCGTTAGGCATTGCAGGCAAGCGCCTTAACCACTGAGCCATCTCTCCAGCCCTGGCATCACCTTGTTTGCTCTGGGCTTGAGGGAAATTGTTCATTTGGCCAAATGTCAAATGTTCTCCAAGATTTGCTTGTGTTACTTCGTGAGCCTAGGGAACACCTAAAGTTTCCATTTAGAACACTGGGAAGAGACAGCTGCAAATTCACTTCCACCTGAGGGAATCTGCTGCCCTCCATCTTCCCACCCACTGTGGACAGGGTCTATAGGACATGTTACATCCCCAGAACACACTGTGGAAGGCGTCCTAACTACCTTCTTGGTGTTCAGATGATCTACTCCAAAAGTTTTCAAAGGTAATTTCCAATGACGTCACTGATTCTTCAACACACCTTTAAGGGCTCTGCTGGAGACCAGGCTTGCCCTTGGGAAGTCGTGGAGACCGACACCGATGCTCTCTCCTGCCGCAGGGACCTTAGGGTGCTTGCTTCCTCAGTGGGCTCCCCACAGCCCTGCCTCCAGGAGATAAAAGTGCTGTGTGCCAACCAGTACTGGGTTTCTCATATGCTCCTCATCTCGCTGCAAAGCAGCCCCCAGCTCCTGGGGGAATCACACTGGGGGCTTTAGAGTGGCTGAGCCACTGTTCATTCCAAGGGCAACTGGTTCCCACCTAGGATGCACAGTGGGACTGTCTGGGGAGGTCTGAAGATGCTAAGGCCTGGGTCTTACCCACAGATGTTAGTATTTAATAAGCACAGTCAGCCAGCGGGGAGGGACCTCCAACAGCCTTGGCTGTGCTGATGGAGGGCAGGTGAGGACCTCCCAGGTGGGAGAGAGGGGGTCCTAACCACACTGGCCCCGCCCCAGTGTTTGTCTCTGCCACCACCACCCAGACTACAGAATCACCTAGTCACCTGTTCTTGGCCTGTACTGGCTAGGATTCTTTGGAAAAGATAAACATGTACTGCCTTAAGTCTCAACAACACAATATAAAATTTCAAAACACTGCCCGTCCCTTCTGTGAGTTAACAAGGCACCTTTGGTCACCCTTTGCTGGCTTGAGCTTGTACTTCCTTTAGTAAGGGGTCTGCATGGCAGCGTCATGTGACTGCTTGCTAACCTCCAGCACCCCAATGTGTACCAACAAAGCTAACAAGCTGCTTGTTGTTGCTTTGTTCTAGGGTTTCCTAGAACCTGGGGAAAGTGTCCACTGAAGCACTGGCCTTCCAGGACTCAGGGTGGTTCACAGAGTTCATCACAC
>PVHP010035725.1:0-18287 GCA_004024765.1 Zapus hudsonius
AAAAAAAAAAAAAAACAAATAAAACTGCTCAGGAGAACAAAGGGAGTAATGAGAGGAGGAGGGGCAGGGAAAGGAGGGAAGAGGGCGTGAGCATCGGGGATATGCTCAACATACCAAATATACTTGTACTAAAACTTTGAAATTTTAACAATTTTTAAAAGATAAAAAATGAAGATGAAGCCGGGCGTGGTGGTGCACGCCTTTAATCCCAGCACTCGGGAGGCAGAGGTAGGAGGATCGCTGTGAGTTCAAGGCCACCCTGAGACTACATAGTGAATTCCAGGTCAGCCTGGACTAGAGCAAGACCCTACCTCAAAAAAAAAAAAGAAAGAAAGAAAGAAAAAGAAAAAATGAAGATGAAAAAAGAAACATTTTGGGCCTTCAAAATGCATTTGAGACCCATCAACATAATCTATAATGAAAATGTTGACTATATAAAGATACAGAGATTAACTAATAAAAATTTCCACATATGGGGATGAGGAGATTGCTCAGTAGCTAAAGGCACTTGTTTGCAAAGTCTGATGGCTTGGGTTTGATTCCCTACCCTGTACCCAAAGACACAGGCCAGGGGCACAAAGTCGTGCTGCATGGATCTGGAGTTCTTTTGCAATAGTAAGAGGCCCAAGTGCTCCCATTCTCTCTCTCTCTCTCTCTCTCTCTCTCTCTCTCTCTCTTGATACTGAGAAGTACCAAGTGAAAAACCTATGGCTTGGAAGGTCTTAGACCCTAGAAGGAAGCTTCAACTGGTCTTTGGCTGCACAAAGATGCTATGCCCAGCAAGAAGCCTTCTAAGTGTGTGTGTGTGTGTGTGTGTGTGTGTGTGTGTGTGTGTTTATGCCTTTTGATTAATGC
This sequence comes from Zapus hudsonius, assembly GCA_004024765.1. Lineage (NCBI taxonomy): Eukaryota > Metazoa > Chordata > Mammalia > Rodentia > Dipodidae > Zapus > Zapus hudsonius. The sequence goes on from PVHP010035725.1 coordinate 856, forward strand.
TAATCTCACTTTTGATTAAAGAAACTGCTTCTTACAGATGGCAGCAAATCCCTAGGTGACCCAAGACTCATCAAAATGACAAGAAGAGGAAGCCCTGCGCTTTGCACTGGGTGAGTCATCTCTCACACCCTCCAGGGCTCAGGGGACGGTGGAGAGGTTGTTGTGAAAGCATATGAGGTCCACTCTCACTGCTGGCCAGAGAACCACTGAGACTTAAAAGTCATCAAAGTAGAAAATAAGTCTGTGGAGAGCTCAGCACCCAAGGTTCAGGGAGCATTGCAGAAGAGGCAATAGACAGACTGTAAGAGCCACATGGTGCCTAGGTGTACTTTGGTGTGCTGTCTTCCCAACTTGACCCCCATAGTGATTATCTACACCCCCACAAGGCCTGCACAATTCTGAGCCCATGAACACTGACACGGAGGATGGAGGAGAACAAAAGGAATGAACCAAAAAGATGGAGGAGGACTACCTGGAAGGAGGAGGGGGCTCAGGGGGTGGGATGGGGGAAGGGGATAGAAGGATGGAACATGATCACATTACAGTATGTTCAAATATTAAAATTCTCAGTTTAAAAAAAGAATAACTGTATAATATACTGGAAATGAAACTTCTAGAAGTGTGGATCAGAACAGCCCAGGCTTCTTTGCAATAAGTATTACATAGAAATAGGATGGCCTTCAGTGCATCAGCCTAAGGAGTCACATAGCCCCAGGACGTGAAACCAGGAGCAGGCTGCCAGAGTCACTCAGTGGCAGAGCAAGGGGGGTATACAAAGAAGAGGTTCCACCTCACCCAGCTTTCCTGCGCCTACAGGAACTGACCTGTAATGAATCCTAGGCTTCTGGAGCCCCACCGCCTATCTGTAAATACTGAATCCAGTTCATGTGGATTCAGACACACTGGTCATCAGTGCACAGTGAACCTACTTCACACAGACAACCTCCAGCACAGCAGCTCTGACTCCAGACAAAGCAGAGGCCCCAAAGGTACTTAATTGTCCCAAGGGGACAGCGACTTATCTACTTTCTGCTCTTGCATATCCATCCCCAGAGCCCAGAGGGCATGCCAGGCCCCTGGTAGGAAAGAATGCCTCCAGTGGGGTAGATGGAATATTGCCCAGGTCTCTCCATCTATGAAGCCACAATGAGTTCACCATTAGAAAGTGTGCCTGCTCATTTATTCAACAGATATATTGAATGCTTATTAGAGAGGCTGGGACATTTCATCAACAAAACACTGTCCCCACCCTCATGAATGGAAAGCATTCAGTAAACAAACCAAGAATAAAAACACTTTGTGTCTTCAAAATGGATGTGTTGACCACCCATATGTCTATAGTGCAGATAAATAATGCAGACAAATATGATAGACAGCTGGGCGTGGTGGTGCATGCCTTTAATCTCAGCACTCCGAAGGTAGAGGTTGGAGGCCAGCCTGGGACTACAGAATGAATTCCAGGTCAGTCTGGGCTAGAGCAAGACCCTACCTGGAAAACCAAAAATAATGATGATGGTGATGGTGATGATAATAGTATATATAGAAGTCATCTGTTGGTATTCAGGGGAGATTAGCTTCAGGACCCCCTCACACAAATACCAAAATCTGTAAATGTTCAAGCCATATGCATAAATTGACATATAACTAAGTATACTTTAATCATACCTACATGATATGGAATTCTTAATGCAACACAAATGTTATATAGTTATTGTTCAATATTATAGGATTAAAGGCTAAAAGTCTATATGTGTTCAGTACAGGCACAATGTGTGTCCAAATATCTTCAATGTAGACACAGATCCTGCAAATGTGAAGACCCGACTTGCTACAGAGAAAATCAAAACAGGATAAGAGACTATACAGTAGGATGAGGAAATCTCTGGTGACCATCTGAACAGAAAGCTAAAGGGAGAAATACAATCATGAGATAAGAGAGGGAAACAGATGGTAGACAGGAAGAAGAAGGGGTGCAGACCCTTGAAAAGAAGCCAGGTGTGGAAAAAATAGATGAGAGACAGGGGGCATGGCTGGAAGTGTGGCCGTGTCCTTCAAACTGAGGAGTCATGAAGTCACAAGCAGCATCTTTAAATGTCAAATAGCAGGTTGAGGGTGTAACTTAGTGGTAGGTAACATGCCTATCTCAACCTCCACACTACAAAAATAAATTTACCAGTTTTAAAGTCAGTTTGTGATACTCTATATCTGTACTGCCTAGTACAGTATCCCTAGCCCCATGTGACTATTTAAACTTAATGAAACTTGAATAAAATTTGCAATCCAGTTCAGGTGTGGTAGCCACATTTTAAATGTTCACCAGTAGCTACTGTGCTGGGCAGAGCAGATATGAACCACTTCTGTGAGAATGCAGTGTCTCCATATCACAGCATGCCCTCTGAGTCTGTGACCTCTCTACTGTCCCCTGGCAGAATGACAGGTTTGTCCACAGTGAATGGGTATTCTGAATAGAAGGTTCTGGATCTATATCATCTCACAATCCAACAGGCATACAGCTGCAGATGAAACCAGATCATACTGAAGGTCACTCCCAGTTACTAACCACACAGGCATGGGTGGTAAAGGTTGTTCCCCCTCAATTTCCTTTGCCATAAAACAACTACTAACAAACAATCACTCCCTATTTTGGTTTACTAGGGAAAAAATGAACATTTGTGAAATCCCAAAGTTTTCAAGACTATAGTCAGCTGCCCGACAATGTGATATTTAAATTTTCATTCCCAGACCTCCTGCAAGGGCTGAAACAAAATCCAAAGAAGGCAAGATACAGCCCTTAGGGCTCTGATATGAGCAGCCAGAGGAAGTCCCACAAGGAGCAGTAGTGTTATGTAGAGGGTTTTCAGGGCACCTTCTCAGGGGTGGCCACTTAGCCTCCAAGGTCTGGGGCTGGCTGCCCCATGAAAGAGGTTTCTTAAACACAAAAGCATCATCAGGGTTGGCCAGCTTCTCCTTGGCACATTCCCATGGTAACTGTTAAAGAAAGATCATGGATACAAGGGTCCTTGACTGGTCATGTAGCCTAGGAAGACAAAATGACTGCCAGCATGGGCAGTGTGGCCCAGGAAGAGAGGACACGTGGGAATGTGACTGTTCTACAACAGGATCTCAAAGAGCAGTTTGTTGTCAGAACTTGAAGGAGCAAGTGTCCAGTTAAAATCTTCCACTGCAACAGGATTTTGGCCCTCTTCCAGATGCAGGCCTGAGTATTATAGGGTGCCTTCTGGGTGTCCCAGTGAGCAGGCTATGCAATCACAGCGTGTCCACACATTCTGAAACCAAATTCAAAACAGGTAGTAGGACACCTAAAATCAACACTGGAAAGCCTGGCATGGCGGTGCACGCCTTTAATCCCAGCACTCGGGAGGCAGAGGTAGGAGGATCACCATGAGTTCAAGGCCACCCTGAGACTACAGAGTGAATTCCAGGTCAGCCTGGACTAGAGTGAGACCCTACCTTGAAAAAAAAATTTAACACTGGAGTGGAATATTTGAACCTGTTTGTGGCAACTCAAAATGCATGGGCACCATATTCGTGCAATCTTGTGGCAGACTTTGCAATGCAGTGGGTACTCCAGTGACCAGAACATGCTAAGCACTGGATCAATGCTTTCGAAGAAATGAAAGAATGAATGATGAAGTACAAAATGTGCGCTGCCCTGTATTAACTAGCAAGATTGTAACTTCACTTCTTTTTATGAATGGGAGCAAGATTCAGGGAAAGGCAGACTTGCCTTCCTCAATATTAGTCTCACTGAATATGCATTAAGGCAAAGATTCATGAGTTGGCCACATTAAGTGTCATACATTTACAAAACATAAGTCACAGGGCTGAAGAGACAGCACAGTGGTTAAAGTGCTTGCCGGCCAAGCATGGCGATCCAGGTTCAATTCCCCAGTACCCACATAAAGGTAGATGCACAAAGAGGCACATGCATCTGCGGTGTGTTTGCAGTGGCTAGAGGTCCTGGCACACCCATTCTCTCTTTCTCTGTCTCTCCTTGTAAACAAATAAATAAAATAGTTTTTTTTTTTTGTTTTGTTTTATGAGGTAGAGTCTCACTCTAGCCCATGCTGACTGGAATTCACTATGTAGTCTCAGGGTGGCCTTGAACTCATGGTGATCCTCCTACCTCTGCCTCCCAAATACTGGGATTAAAGGCGTGCACCACCACACCCAGCTAATAAAATGAGTTTTATAAACACGTTACATCAGGAAAAGTTAATCAGGAAAAATACCTACAACATATGACAAAGACTTAATCTTACGACTATAAAGAGGCCTTACAGATCAAAAACAGGTTGAGCATGGTGGCACACACCTGTAATTCCACTGCTTGGGAGACTGAGGCAGGAGAATGATAAGTTCTAGGTTAGCCTGAGCTATGTATTGAGACACTGTTTAAAAAATAATTAAAAGAAAAGATAAGTTCGTTAAGAGATAATTTCACTAATGGAAAATTGATCATTAATAGAAAAAGAGCAAAGGACACACTTCCAGATAGCTACTAAATGCTTGGTGGAGTTTCATCTTCTCCACTAGTAACTGAAGAAATACACATGAAATCAACAATACGATGTCATTTCAACAATCAGACTGCAAAGATCTCCTGCTGTCCCTTTGCTTGTCAGTAATAACCAACATTGCACCGCTCTGCAGAAACAGGCTCTCTCTCCTACATTGCTCATTCACTGATGGAGATAATTTAATAGTGTCAGGAGTCTTAACAATGTGTTTCCCTTATGATCCAAAAACTCTCTTCCAGGAATTTACTCTAAAGACATAAACAGAGGAGTAACTAGTAATTGACATGAAAGGCATCCATCACATATTTATTTATGGTAGGGGTAAAGAAAAGACATCTATAAAAATCCATCAACAGACCTACATCCCAAGTCTATGTGTCATTGCTTTAAAAGTCCTTTTACAAGATTATTGATAGAATATTCATTTCATAAATTCCCATGCTATAGAACAATAGAATTTCGTGCTAGCTCCATACAGTGTAACTTCTGACTCTGAAGGTGTTTGGGAATGTGTCAGTGTTGATCTATACTGATGATCCCCATGGCTATCTGGTATTCTTCCAGGCCCGTGTGCTAATCAGAAGTGGGATTAATAAGAACGCTAGGGAACACACTTACTGGATTAAGAAAAGAGTACATCCCAGGTGCTCTGTCCACGGCTATTTCAGCGTTGCAGGACACTGTCAGTGAATTTAAAATATCCTCTGCTTCCATGAATATTCAGATCCAGAAGATTTTCTCTTTGGGAATTCAAGCACCTTAACTGGAGACATTAGACAGACTTCGGCCCTTTCACTCTGTAACAAGACTAAGAGGGTGAGCAGGCACAGAGATGCGCCACAATGCCTCAGGGGGCTGCAGAGCCCAGCCAACAGTTCACATGGACCTCCTATGACATGAAGATTGATTTTTTATTTTTTTGGTTTCTCAAGATAGGGTCTCACTCTAGCCCAGGCTGACCTGGAATTCACTATGTAGTCCCAGGCTAGCCTTGAACTCATGGCGATCCTCCTACCTCTGCCTCTCGATTATTGGGAATAAAGGCATGTGCCACCACACCCAGCTAGACATTAATATTTTCAGTGAACAATTTCTTTGTTTTTTCACTGCCTAGAACAGTGTGTGGCCTATTGATAAGCACAACTCATTTATTTGATAAATAAGTAAAGATAATTTTATAGATTGTATTAACCATAGTCATCAGATGTTGAAAACATTTACATATATGTTAAGTGAATGCATAGAAACCCTAATTTAGAATTGCTAATAGAGATGCATCTTCTCCTAGAATTAATTATTGTAAATCTGATGGAAATCATGTTGCATAGACCACTCGGCAAAGAATTAATAGTTATTCTGGAGAAATGGCTTCCATTTGCAATAAGCTTAGGGACTTCTGGGGTAAACTGAGCTAAGTGTTTGCTGCCAAGCTTTTCAGGCTTTAGAAAGTGGGAGCAAGTTGTTTATCTTCATCAGGGATAATTGCCAAAGCATTTCCTTTAACCATCTGAAGAAGCCTATTTTCAAATGGGGACTCTCATGGGATTCATACTGCCCAAACCTGCCTGTGCAAAACCTTAATCTTATTCATAATCAAGACAAGGTCTCTCTACGTAGCCCAGACTCACCTTGAACTCACCATCCTCTGTCTTGGTCACTAAAATGTTGGAGTTATATGCAGGTGCCACCATGCCCAGCTATATTCCTTCTTAGAAAACTTTCAAGCCCCAGGGTCATGTACGTCCTGGTGGTGGAGTGTGTTTCTTAGGACTATGGCTGAAATGGTTCAAATCCCATAGCTGCCACTTGCTATCTTGGGCAAGTTATTCATAATCTCTGATTCTCAGCTTCCTTGTTTGTTCAAAGGAGAAAGACAGAACCTGTTATGTCATAGTGGGTTACTGTGTTCATGTCTACCCTAACCTCTGAACCCTAACCTCTGAGTTTCTATGATATTTCAAACAATGAAGAAGCCACAGTAACAGGGGCTGGGAAGATGGCTCAGTGATTAAAGGCACTGGCTTGCAAAGCAAAAGTTCACTTCCCAAGTCTCAAGCAACCATGTAAGCAAAAATGGTGCAAGGGCTGGAGAGATGGCTTGGCGGTTAAGGCACTTGCCTCCAGTGCCTAAGACCCCGAGTTCAATTCCCCAGGACCCACATAAGCCAAACCCAGAAGGTGGTGGCCCTGGTGCGCTCTCTCTCTCTCTCTCTCTCTCTCTCTCTCTCTCTCTCTCTCTCTCTCTCTCTCTGTATCTCTGTGCTTGAAAATGAATAAATAAAATATTTTTTAAAAAGTGGTGCAAGTGTCTAAGGTTTGCTTGCAGTAGCAATAGGCCCTGGCATGTATACACATATCAATAACATTTTTAAACAGATCACAATAAAAGTTCGACAGCTATCAACACATCTAGGAACGAAGCTGAAAAACTGCACCCATTTGGTGGGAAGAAGTCACCAGCTTTCTAACCATGGGTGACCAGCATGCCACACCATTAGACCTGGCACAAATGACCAGCACTAATTAATGCAAGCTGCTGGGTAAGTGAAGAATGCTAGACTCATCTATACTACGGCTATGTGCTTCAATCCTAATTCTAGAATTACCACGAACACCAGCTCTTGCTTCCTGGTAGCCTCTGCATAGTGCAGCCCACACAATCTTAAGAATAGCAAGGCATGTTAGTAATTCCAGAAATGCCTATAGCAGCAAGATTTAGCCAGTATGCTTAGTCTACAAAACAAGCCCAAGAACAATAAGTGTAATTCTCTTCACAATTTTGAAAGAAGTTATCCATCTTGTAACCTAAGAAAGCAAGCTTCCGATAGCCACTAGACTTAATTCTAAATAAATATATGGATTTTTTCTTCCTGTGTACTTGATATAAAATATTCATGTAAGAAAAAGAACATTAACTGATTTAAGCATCACCATTTTTATTGGCTTTAACACAGGCTTAGAAACCTTTAACTCTAATGGAAATTAAATGCTTTGAATTTAAAATGTTTCCTACTCTGACCTTTAAACATTAAAATAACTAGAAGCCCATAGTGCAGAGAATAAAAACAGTTTGCTTTTATTATGCTCCCTTTTGCTGGCATTATGCTCCATTTTAGGCCTGCAGCTGTCAGTGGAGAGAAATTTCACCTCCAAGGTCAACAAGTATAAGGCATGGTCATCGAGAATAGATGTGGCTTGACCACAAAAAAAGTTCCTCTCTAACAAGAGGCTGGAAAAGGCCCAAGAGGAGGATATCCTGTGGGCCTTACCCCCATGGAACCTGAGCTTCTGACATGACTTCTCAACAATCTTTGGTGTCACTTGATCTGAGAACCCTGGGGAGCTGCCCCATATGCAAACACAATGTTCCTTAAACTGTCTGTGATGCACTTAAAAACAGTGAGAAAGCCCAAGGAGAACTGACTCTTTCAAAGGAACACAGTGATGATTTATTTTAATTGTCAACACGTTTGGATTAAGAAACACACATGGGTGGGCTGGAGAGATGGCTCAGCGGTTAAGGCACTTGCCTCCAGTGCCTAAGACCCCAGATTCAATTCCCCTGTACCCACATATGCCAGACCCACAAGGTGGTGGCCCTGGTGCTCTCTCTCTCTCTCTCTCTCTCTCTCTCTCTCTCTCTCTCTCTCTCTCTGTATTTCTCTGCTTGAAAATAAATAAAATATTTTTTAAAAAAAGAAACACACATGAGGCTGGAGAGATGGCTCAGTGGTTAAGATACTTGCCTGAAAAGCAGAGTTTGGTTCCCCAGTACCCATGTAAAGCCAGATGCACAAAGTGGAGCATGCATCTGGAGTTTGTTTGCAGTGGCTGGAGGCCCTGATGTGCCTATAATCTCTCTTTCAAATAAATAAATATTATTTTTGTTCTTTATTTTTATTATAAACTTATTGTTGTTAATAATTAGATACATTGCGTAAGTAAGTCTTGTGATGGCACCCCCATTTCCCTCCTCCCTATTCCCATCCTGCTGAAGGCCCTCCTCAGTGGATCGCTGGACCAGTCTATGAGATAAGAGTTATGAAGTATACAAAAAGCAGGCACTTTTTGTGTGTGTTGTTGTGGGGGGGTGCACATGCCTCTGGATATTCTCTTCACATGGCTCTTATAATCTTTCTGTCCCTTCTTCCTCTCAGTTCCCTGAGTCATGAGGGGTGAGCTTTAAGTCTGCTTTACTGTTGAGATCTTAAGAGTCTCTGGATTTCTGCTTTGGACTATGTTGGGTGTCCTCTGTGTCTGTCTCCATTGTCCTCTCATAGGTTATATGACTTGCTGTGGAGGTAGTTCTCAAAAATAATTTTTTAAAGAAAATATACTAGACAGTAATCAACACCTCTAGGTGTGTCTGTTGAAAGCATTTCCAGAGATGGTCAGATCACGTGGGGTAACCCCTTGATGGATTTGGAACGTGGTGACCTTATTTGGAGGTAGTTCTCAACACTGAATATTAGGATACTTGGGGAACTTTCAGAACTATCCAGGCCCTCATTCCACATCAGACAAGAGAATCCACAGCTGACCCTCTTGTGTGGCTAGATTGGGTTCCTGTTTGCTAGGGCACGGGAGAGTATTTGAGAGAGTGGAGGTGGCTTTGATTTCATGTTTGAAATGCCCTGACTTGGCAAAATTATAAACTGGAAACTCCTGGGTTCATTGCTTGACTTTGCTTATTTGCTTTGTTCTCTTTCCCATTCTTTTTAAAAAAATATTTTTTATTTTTTTATTTATTCATATTTGAGAGAGAGACAGAGAGAAAGATGCAGAGAGAGAGAGAGAGAAAGAGAGAGAGAGTATGGGTGTGCCAGGGCTTCCTGCCACTGCAGGAAACTCCAGATGCATGCTCTATCTGGCTTTACATGGTTACTGGGGAATTGAACCTGGGGCATAAGGCCTTGCAAGCCAGTGCCTTTAACCACTAAAGACTATAAAATGGATATTAAAAGTCAATAAAATTAGGCTTGTGAAAAACACACTGTAGTAACTTTGTGTTTCAACATCACCTCTAATGACCTATGACAAAGAGTCTGTAGGCTAGTATTTGGGGACATGTGGTCTATAACAACTCCTTATCCATCCCCTTGGAAGCCCTTACAGCGTGGTTTGTCTCCAGTCCCCCAGGGTGGCTAGACCCACCTTCATGGAAGTCTTCCTTTCTCTTGGCTCCCAAGTGACTTTGCTCCCACCAAGTGGTTCTCCAAACACATTGTACATGACTTGCTTTTAGCTTTGCTCATGCTGTTTCTGCTTCCGTCCTGTCCACAACCCATATCTTACGACTACTTCAAAGACAAAATCAAGTACTTCCCACTCTCTACCCCGCAGGGATAAAGTGGAGTATTAATTTCAAGGAGTAAGGTGAGGTAATCAACTGCAAAGCTAACCTCGAGGTCAAACACCATGAGGACTGAAAACACTGAAAAACACAGCACAAGATGGGTTGAGGGAAGTAGTTCAGAACCAAGATGGTTAACATAAGGAACCCATTACATGGCTGGAGGGATGGATCAGCAATTAAGGCACTTGCCTGCAAAGCCTAGCGGCCCAGGTTCAATTCTCAAGTATCCAAGTAAAGTCAGATGCACAAGCAGCACATGCATCTGGAGTTCCTTTGCAGTGGCAAGAGGCCCTGGCTCTTGCACTCTCTCATTCTCTCTCCAAATAAATCTGCTTGCAAACAAAAATATTAAGAAAGAAACCCATTACAAAAATAAATAAGTAAATAATAAAATTAAGAGAATTTAAAAATCTATTACAAGAACTAATTCAGGTGCACTTGTAACAAGCTTGTGATAAAAGCTAGAGATCTCAGGGGTTTCTTTGGTTTTCAAAGTATTTGCTGAAGACCATGGTACTGATATCTCATTCACTCCTCTTAACAATGTCAGGAACTCATGAGTATCCCCAGTTAACTAACTATGCAAGATAGCGAAACACAGAGGTCAAGAGTTGCCCACGCTCTTCCACCTACTGAGTGGGCTGAGCAAGGATATCGCTTGCAATTCCAGAGCCTGTCTCTTAGCACCAACCCACCATCACCAGTGGTAACTTCCTTTACCCACCCACTTTCCTTTTCCAAAAAAAGAAGGGGGAGGTGGCTTTCATGATCCTGTGGCTCAAACTCCAAATCTAACATTCACCAATTCTACCAAGAAGGAAAGACAGGCAAAGGGAAAGACATAGCAGAGGACCATCAACAAAAGAAAATAAGGACAGGCAGAAAGGCCTTAGTCACAGAAGCACATCAGGAAAAAACAAAATGCTCTTTGTGGCCCCCACTAGCCCAGACTCCCTTGGGTTTTTTCCCTGGCTGTTTCAGGTTATTGTTGGGTGTAAGGTAACTTTATATTGCATTGAGTTTCCTTCCAAATCTCATCTCAAAATACCCTAAGGACTCAGAGAAAAAGACCATGAAAATAAAGTACAGAGAGGGAAAAAAAAGGTTGAGAACACACCAAAAAAAGCAAGCTTTTGAGTTTTCATTTTACATGAAAAAAGGGAATGGCTGATAATAATCATATGAAGTCACCCCAAAAAAGATGTTTCCCAAAGAAAGAGAATAAATCAGTGAGGAGACAAGAAAGACAAGTCAAGCAAAATAACCTTGATTTAACAACTGATTTTTATTGATTTTCTATCACCTTCTTGCTTTCTGGGAATGGCCACATCCAAGGTGTGTGACAGTAGAGTCTACTGTTCATGAAATTAATATGTTAAAAAAATTTCCAGGACTGTGGTTCAATGCACTTACTTCGCATGCCTGCCAACTGAAGTTCAAACCCTCAGAACCCACATAGAGCTGGCTGCAAAGCGGTACATACATTTGTAATGTCAGTGTGCTTGCAGTAATGGGCATTGGAGTCAAGAGAATACCAAAGCTCACAAGCCAGTGAACCTGGCATTTCTAGTGGCAAAAAAAAGAAAGAAAGAGAGGGGGGAGAAAAAGGAAGAAAGAGAGAGAAAGGGAAAGAAAAACCCTGCCTCAAACAAGGGTAGAAATAGAAGACCAGCACCCAGAGGCTGTCCTCTGATCCCTCCCTCCCCGCCACACACACTATGGCACCTGTGTGCTCATACACACATATACACTCACATAAATTGTCCATGAAATACAGAGAAAGGAAATACCCTGGAAGAAATGCAGCCTCCTTTATATAATCACTAAGAAAAGCAGCAAGAAAAGCAAGAACTCCATGAAAACTTTCAGGATGGTGAATGATGCCATCCACCTCTTTCTTCCAAAAGGCCCTTCAAGAATAATCAATTATGCACGATCAACTTTTTGACATCTGATGAAGGATGTTGCAAAGCCATCTACCCAGTCCTTCCACGCCCCAGGACCTTAAAGTCTAAAGTGGATTTGGCAACTCTTTCCCAGGTTCACAAACCCTTGTAGACCAAGAAAAATATAAACCCAAATGCTATGCCACCCACCTCCCCTTCCCTCCCCCCCCCCCAGCATTTGCTCTATGGAACCTGACTTTTATATTTTGTTTAAAGGAGGAAATTTACCTGACACAAGCAGGTTTTAGAGCTGGGCTGAAGGGCAGGACATCTGATGTGAGGCAGCCTGTTCCACACGGGAGGAAGTGAGGCAGCCCACCCCTCATCAGAGGAAAGTCTGAATCACTTTGACTCCGTAGTTGGAGTGCAGCGATGCAAAAACTTGCCCATACAGACATCTGTGTGTGCATAGTTTCCCCAAAGGTTTGGGAAACTCTGAAACTCAAATATATATATATTTGAGTATATATATATTGTTAGAGTTAGAAAACATTAGAAATCACTGAATCTAATTTACCAATGGGAAATCCGTGCAAATGATGAGCCCAAAGCCAAGCTTTTAATATTGCCAAGTAGCAATGTCCCTGGACTACACCCCCCACTCCAGTATTTAGCTCTCCTCCAAAGTTGCCTGCAGGGCCCCCAAGTGGTTAAAAGAATTACTTCTCTTCCTCGTCATCATTTTTTTCTTCATTTTATTTATTTTGATTTTCTTCAAGGTAGGGTCTCGCTCTAGCCCAGGCTGACCTGTAATTCACTATGTAGTCTCAGGCTGGCCTTGAACTCAGCAGTCCTCCTACCTCTGCCGCCCAAGTGCTGGGATTAAAGGCATCTGCCACCATGCCTGGCTTTTTTTTTCTTTCTTTTTAAGACAGGGTCTCATGTAACCTAGGCTGGCCTCCAATTTTCTATGTAGCTGAGGAACACTTTGACCTTCTGATCCTCCTGTTTCCACCTCCTGAGAACCGGGATTATAGTTATGCACTACCCCTCCCATTTACATGCAGTGTTGTGGCTCAAACCCAGGGCTCTGTGCATGTTAGACAAGCACTCGGCCAAGTGAGCTACATTCACAGCCCTTTCCTTGTTTGATTTACTTTTGTTATTGGTTTTGTTTTTGCAAGGTAGGGTCTCACTCTAGCCCAGGATGACCTGGAATCTACTATGTACTTTCAAGGTGGTCTTGAATTCACGGTGCTCCTCCTTCCTCTGCCTCCCAAGTGCTGGGATCAAAGGCGTGAAAGCAGGGGTTGGGCTAGATGGCTCAGAAATTAAAGCATTTGCTTGTAAAGCCTGATGGCCTGAGTTCATTTGCTCAGTACCCACATAAAACAAGATGCACAAAGTGGCACATGCATCTGGAGTTTGTTTGCAGTGGCAAGAGGCCCTGGTGTACCCATCCCCCCAATCCTCTCAAATAAATAAATAAATTTTTAAATATTTATTTATTTGAGAGAAAGAGGCAGAGAGAGAGAGAGAGAGAGAGAGAGAGAGAGAGAGAGAGAGAGAATGGGCATGCTAGGGCCTCCAGCCATTGCAAATAAACTCCAGATGCATGTGCCACCCTGTGCATCTAGCTTTACAAGGGCACTGGGGAATTGAACTTGGGTCCTTTTGTTTTGCAGACAAATGCCTTAACCGCTAAGCAATCTTTCCAGCCCAAATATATATTTTTGAAAGAAAGCAGGGCTTAGCAAGAAAGAATACATAGGTGCGACAACAGAGCAGCTGCTTTCTGGGGGTGCTTGGGCCTCTTCAACCCTCTTTAGAAGAAAGTCTCTCTGGGAGCAGGACCCTGTGAGGCAGCATGAGCAGGAGGGCCCAAGAGGAGGGGAGTGTGGGCCAAGAGCCAATGTTAGCCTTGCCTTGAGTTTCTGGGGCTTCAGCTCCCATTAAGGAGTCTATGTATGTTCCCAGCTCCCCCATGTGCACTCACCTGTCTCAAAGAGACATGAGGTCAGATTTGGATCAAAGATCCCTGGAAAACAGAGACCACATGGGAAGACCACAAGTCTGGCTCTCCTGTGTACATGCACATTTTCGTGGCCATATGGTCTGTGCACGTGGGAAGCACACTTCGCAGTCTGCGGGAGCCTCCAACCCTCCCAGCCATCCAGAAAATCTGCCAAACAAATGAGGGCAATGCTCAGTTCCTCCCAGAAAGGAGAACAGCAGGAGTTCTGAGGCTGGGGGATTCTGGATTAATCTTCCCATCTTCTCTGCATGATTGTTGGTGGGGGGCAATGTGGTTTTATTCTATTCACGACAACAAAATACAATGAAATGTTAATCGTGTTACTAATGTGAAAAGGAAAGGCTAGTCAGAGTGGCCATTTTTCATTCTTTGACTACTGCAATAATGAGTACTTTTTGCTCCAACTGCCAGAATCATTTTAACAAGGGGACATGCATCACTGATAACAAATAGCCCTGCTTGAAGAGCTGTTAACCTTGCTGAAGCAGACCGGGCCCATGAGCCTGTGACATAGTGCCCTCTCCCAAGATGGTGCTAATAATTCCTACAACACAGGTAAGACACTATTCCCCATGCACCAATAGGGAGAGACAGAACAGACACAATGTCCCAAAGGATAATCTTAAAATGTTTTTGTTAGCAGATTTATAGAAGTTTCACTTGAATTTTCTATTCCTCAAATCCACTTCTTAACAATTTTGTAGCTCAAAATAACATTGCTGATCTCGTCACCTCTTTTCTGTTGTTTCTCTATACATTTACTTCCATAAATTTTAAGTTTTTGTCTTCATGGATCTTTCAATCAAGAAACGAATGAGAAATTCATAAAGAGGTGCATCAGGGCCTCTTGCTTCTGCAAATAACTCCAGACTTGTGAGTCAGTTTGTGTGTCTGGCTTTAAGTGGGTACTGGGGAATCAAACCAGGGCCAACCCAGGCTGTGGGGCAGGTGGAGGCCAGAGAAAACCATCAGGTTTATGTGGGAGTTTGAATGTATGTCCCTAGACTCAGGTGTCATATTAAAGCTTGTAACTTGGGTCTCCAGTTGCCCGGCTGGAGGAGGTGTCACTGGGGGATGGATCCTGAGGTCCAACCCAAAGGTTTGTTGGAGGTGGATCTGATTTCCAGCCCAAAGATATGCAGAGAGGTCTGAGTTCTGGCAGATTTTTGTGTGCTTGCTGCTTTTTGGTGTTTGCTGGCTGGTAGTGGTTTCTTTTTCCACTTGGATTTATGAATGGGAGCCAACTTCTTCCACCATTGATGGAACTTCCCCTGGATCTGTAAAGCTGAAATAAATTCCATTCCTCCCATAAACTATGGTTGAATGTTTGTCCCAGCATCGTGAAACTGTCTATTACACCCGAGGATGTAAAAGTGTTTACCACTTGCATGAAGACCTGAGTTCAGATCCCACACTCATGTAAAAACCAAGCACTACAGTGCACACTTGGAATCCCAGCACTAGGGGAATGGAGACAGGATAGCTGAAGCTTATTATTGTTTAGCTAATCTTGCCAAATCAAATTGGTGAGCTCCAGGTTCAGTGAGAGACTCTGTCTTTAAAAAAAAAAATTAGGTGGAGAATTATTGAGGAAGACATCTGAGTTTGATCTTGGGGCTTCAATATGCACATGTGAGCATATGCAAAAATTAATAAATTAATTAGTTAATTAGCTGATTTTATAAATCAGTTGTTATGAACTCTGTTTCAATATGGACCTATTGGGAAGCAGAGAAAGTTCTTCCTTCCAAGAAAAATACAGGTATGGTATACATTGAACTTAAAGAATTTCAAGGATTTATGGACAGATTGGTTTTCTAAATATGGACTGCAATCCCTTCATGGATCATGAAATTCATTTAGTGAGTCACACCCAACATGAAAGGCGAAGAAAGGAAAGGAAAAGGGAAGAGGTGGAGAAGAAAAGGAATACTAAGTACCTTGTCCAGATCCTATTGTTCTCAGGGTGGGCACCTTATAGGGGCGTGTGCTCTTCTTGTGCATTGCCACTAAAACCATTCAGAAAGTCCAAGCCCTCCAGGTTCACAATGCCCATGGGTGATCATAAATAGTTCTGATCTGAGTCATCAAGGATGAAGCTATCATCTTACTTGGCTGCCCAGAGCCTCAGAAAGGACTGCTACCTTTCATGTGAGGTGTAGCCAGAAAAGGATGTGCCAAAATGGAGCTGTGAAACAGAATGCCAGCTTGATGTCCTCCAAAAAGTAAGCTCTGTTGGTAGGGGGTGCAAGGACTGAAGTGAGAGCAGGCCCGATATCATGCCTCAAGTCAAAGGCCAATAACTCAAATCCCACAGGAGCCAGCTCTGAGGGGAATACACCCGAAGGATCTGCTCTGGAAGATCTGTCCTGGAAGGATCTGCCCTGGAAGGATCTGACCTGGAAGGAGTGCCCTCCCATTGAAGGGCACAGTTTACCCTCTGTTCCTGCCAGCTATTTCCAGTGAGGAAAGCAGGTGCAGAGGACCAGAATTTCTGGATGTCAACGAGTAACTACTAATCTGGATCTCTATGGTTTTTGATAAGGCAAGTCAAGCCAAAAGAAAACTACTTCTAAATATGGCAAAGGCTAACGGTGCAAGACCAATGAACCATATCTATGGGCTGGATACACTTTTCACCCTCAAGCTGAGAAAGGAGATAAAGATTGTTTTAGGATTTGGAAAGGTCCATAAAGAATGGATGAGGGGGCATGAGGAGGGACACTGAGGCCATGGAAACTTCTAGAAGACTACAGAAATCACCCAGGTGGCAGGTTTCATCCCTGAGCAAAGAACAGAAGAGGAAGAGGTATACTCAGGAACTATGACGTACTCAGACCTGACATCAAGATGAGTAAGAGGAAGGAATTCAGGATGGCTCTGCAGTTTCAGGATTGGCCAAGCATGTAGAGGCACCATTCACAAAGACTGGGAGCAGAATAGGAGGACCAGGGCAGGGGTGTGGGTTAAGAACCAGCTGACAATGAAGTGACTATGGACCATTTAATTGGAAGTGCCCCCAACAGAAAAGAGCAGGGTAGAGTTTCAGAAGAGACCACACCAGAGACGTGCCTCTGAGAGTCACATTTGCCTATGTGCTGTTGAAGCCAGATGAGCAGAAGGTGAAGCCACAGTTAAGTGGAGAAGGGATGGTGAAGGTTCTGCAAAAGCCATGAGTTGTTGAGAAGATGAACTGGGTGGCTGCAAGCAGGTTAGAAGACTCAAGGAGAGATCATTGGAAGGACAGTTTTGGAAGACGGGAAGTGATGAGGAGGAGGAGGAATGCATTAATGCATTTCAAGAGGCTCTGAAGAGTGCTGAGGTGAGCCAGGTGAACCAGCTGCCTCCAGATGCACAAAGAGGCACATCTGTCTAGAGTTTGTTTGCAGTGGCTAGAGGCCCTGACATGCCCATTCTCTCTCTCTCTCTCTCTCTCTCTCTCTGTGTGTGTGTGTGTGTGTGTGTGTGTGTGTGTGTGTGTGTTTCTGTCTGTCTATATCTCTCTGCTTGCAAATAAATAAAATCTTTTAAAGAAGTCAAGATGCTACTTCTGTGGACAATGGTACACCCAGAAGCCATAGGTTGTTATTAGAAAAATTTCAGTGCCAGGGATG
>PVHP010035727.1:0-18334 GCA_004024765.1 Zapus hudsonius
CACATGCATCCAATACATCCACACACACACATACACATGTATACACACAGACATATGCAGGCACACACATACATGTGAACACACATGAATACACATGCATCCAATACATCCACACCACACACACACACACACACACACACACACACACACACACGCACGCACAAATAGCCTGGTGGCACACACCTTTAATCCCAGCATTTGGAAGGCAGAGGTAGGAGGATCACTCTCAGTTTGAGGCCAGTCTGAAACTACACAGTGAATTTCAGGTCAGCCCGGGCTAGAGCTAGACCATACCTTGGGAAAAAGAAAAAAAAAAAAAAAACCACAGCCTTTTGTTGGTTTCAACCCCTCCCCAATCAGCCTCTCGGGCCCAGCCCATTGGCTTCATAAAGATACTGGTGGCCCTTATCTGTCTCCTACTACAACTCCTGTATCTTCAAGGACTCAGTACCCACTCTGGAGCAAGGCTTCCTGGCAGCTCAGGATGGATGGTGGGTTATTTTCCCCTAGACAGGACCAAGAGTGGTTACTGTGTAACCCCTCACTGGTAGTATACCGTCCCAGCCTTCTCACTGCTGGCCAAGAGTCTGCCTAGACTCCCTGTCTCCAAGTCACAGTGGTGGGCTGGTGGGATGGTGCAATGGCTAATAGAGCTTGCTTCCAGAGTCACAGTGATGAGCTCAGGGAAAGCATCCCATTCCTACATCACCAAGATGATCAAAGCCCCTGATTTCTTCTCTGTAACACAGAGAACCTTAGACACTTCATTACACAATAGATTGTGAGGATAAAAACATGGAAATGATGCCTGTGGACCAACTGGGTACATGCTTGCCAACCTGCCTGGCAGAATACTTCTTTCTTTACCTCATTCTTCTCTCCACTTCTTCCAGGAGCCCTTCTCCAGATATGAAACTGACACCTAAGACCCTCTCTATTCCAATTACAGAAGTCTGAAAACCCTGATCTTCCTGGTAAAAACCCCACCCCACCCCCACCAGTTCCCCAGATAGCCTTTAGATAACCCAGGACCAGGCAATAAGAAATAACCCATCAGTAGGATGGGCTGGAAATGTACCATGAGGGGCTGTGCTGGTCCAGGCTGCACCTGTGAGCAGTCCCTCACATGAAGCCCCTGTCAGCGTTTCCATGACACTCAGATATCTGGGTGTCTCTCTTCCAGCTTGAAGCATGCCTCATGGTGAGTCTTGACACTGAAAATGCTTTCATATTTTTCTCCAAAGAAAGGATGCACGTTCTAAAAGGCCACATGCTCATTAAGTGTGCTTGCTCTTCATTTTCAGGGTTTGTGGGTATCACATGTGTACTGTGTGCATGCGAGCAGGTGACACACATGGGAAGATCTATGTAGAGCTTTCACAGTGACTACACAACCACCACGAATGTGGTAAGACAGCTCCCCTCCCCCAAACAGCAGGTCGTCTATCTCAAGAACGGAAATTCTACTTTAGGGATTGATGACTTTTGAGCTTGAAGGATTGCCCATCCCTGAGTGTCCACTGTGACCATGTACCAACCTCTAATAGGGACTGACTCTTTTTTTTTTTCTTATTAGTTTTGTTTTTGTTTTTTTTTTTTTTTAGAACACCAGGGCCACCACCTTGTGGATCTGGCGTATGTGGGTCCTGGGGAATTGAACCTAGGGCCGTAGGCACTGGAGGCAAGTGCCTTAACTGCTGAGCCATCTCTCCAGCCCAGGGACTGACTCTTGTTGCCCAATAGCTCCCATCTTAGGAGGGATGCTTAGGACTATGAGGCATTGGGAAGGACAGTAAAAGGAAAGAGCGAGCCCTAAAAGAGAAACCAGAGACACTATAGCCAGATTACCTATTTTACAGGTGTTGGCAGGCCTGCCTATAGGAATACACACATACAAGACGCACACACATGCACACTGTAGTCACCTTCTCATTGCTGGGACAAAGCACCCGGCCAGAAGCAGTTCATTGGAGGAAGGCTTTATTCAGCTGACAGTTTCAAGTAGAAGTTTCATGGCAGGGAAAGCACGGTATGAGCAGGAAGCTAGCTCACCTTCTAGCATATCAGCAGCAGGGAATAGTCATAGTGAGCAATGAACACCCAGAGGACTGCACAAACAAACCTCAAGCTCAGCTCCCAATGACACACCTCCTCCAGCAAGGCTCCAACCCCCAAAGGCTCCACAACTTTTCCAAATTGCCACCAGCTGAGAACCAAGTATTCAAAACAGATGAGCCTATATGGAACATTTCATTCAAACTACCACACATGCATGTAGAGATACACACATGCATATACATGCTCTTTATACATTGCAGTTGTTCCAAAACCCAAGTGGTCTTCAGAGTCACCTGAGAGATTTCAACAAAATGCTGATGCCCAGGCTCTGGACGTAGACTGTAAAACATCACCATTTACTGAGACCCAGGGCCCTTTACTCTCTGAACCTGGGCCGGGTAGGGATAAGTGATATTCGGCTCCAAATGAGGACCAAACGAGGTAATGTTCTGGAAATGTTTGTTGATCATCAGATGGGGTTGGGGAGATGGCTCAGCAGGTAAGAGCACTTGCTACACAGACATACGGACCTGAGATCAACCCTCGGTATCCATGTGAAGAGCTGGGAATGGTCATCCGTGCCTGTAACCCCAGCTCTGACGGAGACAGAAATAGGAGAATCACTGGGGTTCACTGGTTAGCCAGTCTAACTGAAGAACAGAGAACTCCAAGTTCGGCTTCAGGGAAGAAAGGCAGAAGGACCATGGAGGACACATGTGTGCATATGGGGCATCTGTGCACACACACCCTGAAAAGTAAGACATAAAAAGAACACCATCAGACAATGCATATGTTAAATGCTACCCAGTATGAATGGAACATATGGTGTACATGGTACATGCAAATTCATGCATGTCCATGGAGCTGGGCTCCCACAGACAGACCTTCATCATGCTGCTATGGCATGCTTGGCTGCCTTCACTTTCAGGTTGACTCTCACTCAAGATGCATCCTCTGAAGTGCTCTTGAAATAGCACAGAAAAATTGTAACAAGAATTTCCTGTCCATGGATTTATTTATCATCTATAATCTTCCATATTTTCATGGGGAATAAAAATGAATAATAATAGTGTGCCTCCTGTCTTCTTTTTAGCTTTTTGTTTTGTAATGTTTTTTCAAGGTAGGGTCTCACTCTAACCCAGGCTGACCTGGAATTCACTATGTAGTCTAAGGGTGGCCTCAAACTCACAGCAACCCTGACTCCCAAGTGCTGAGATGAGTGGCATGCATCACCACACCTGGCCTTTTTAACTTTTTGAAATGTTTTATTGACAACCTGCATAGGTATATACAATATACCCTGATCATAATCCTCTCCCACCAGCCTCCCTTATCTCTTGTAACCCCTAGACTGTACCTCTTCTTTTAAAAAATATCTGTTTATTTATTGATTTGAGAGAGAGAGAGGGAGAAAGAGAATGGGTGCACCAGGGCCTCTTGCCACTGCAAATGAACTCCAGATGCATGTGCCACTTTGTGCATCTGGATTTACACGAGCTCTGGGGAATTGAACCCAGGCTGGCAAGCTTTACAAGCAAGAACCTTTAACCACTGAACCATCTCTCCAGCCATGTACCCATTCTTTCTTCTACCTTGTTCTTCTTTTAAAGAAGTTGTATTTATTTAATTAATTAATTTGTGAGGAGAGAGTGAGAGTGGGTATGCTAGGGTCTCTTGCCACTGCAAATGAGCTCTAAACACATGTGCCACTTTGTATACCTGGCTTTACATGGATAATGAAGAATTGAAGCCAGGCCAGCAGGCTTTACAAGCAAATGCCTTTAACTGCTGAGTCATCATCTCCCCAGCTCCTCTTCTTCTATTTTGATGTCATCTGTTGTTGTTTTGGGGTTTTTTTTTTTTTTTTTTTTTTTGCTTTCATATGATGCAGGTCTTGTGTAGGTAGTGTCAGTCACTGTGAGGTCATGAATGCAACAGTCACTTTGTGTCTGGAAGACAGAATTCCAAAGCACTCCTCCCCATCCTTTGGCTCTTACTTTCTTTCCGTCACCTCTTCTGCAATGGTTCCTGAGCTTTGGAGGTGTGATAGAGATGTCTCACTTAGTGCTGAACACTCCACTGTCACTTCTTCTCAGCACTTTGATGAGTTTTGAGTTTCCCCAATGGTCACTGCCATCTAAAAAGAGAAGGGCTGGAGAGATTGCTCAGCGGTTAAAGCACTTGCAAACCCTAATGACCTGAGATAGATTGCCCAGTATTCACATAAAGCCAGACAAAGTGGTACATGCATCTGGAGTTCATTTGCAGTGGCTAGAGGCCCTGGCATGCCCATTCTTTCTCTCTCTCTTCCCCTGCTCTCTGCTTGCAAATAAAATAACAATTAAAAATAAAAAGATAAACTTCTCAAACCACAAGTAAGAGTAGCATTAATATATGGGATAAATGTAAATATTTAGAGGTTAATTCACTCCTGTTTTACAACAGAGAAAACTGAGATAAACATTTAATAGCTATTTACTATTTAAACACAGAGCAATGATTCATTTTTTTACTACTTTTATTTATTTATTGCAAGCAGAGATAGAAGAGAGACAGACAGAGAGAATGGGCACACCAGGGCCTCTAACCACAACAAATGAACTCCAGATGCATGTGCTACTTTGCATCTGGCTTTACGTGGGTACTGGAGAGTCAAACCCAGGTTTTGCAGACAAGAGCCTTAACTGCGTAGCCATTTCTCCAGCTCAACAGTGATTCATTTTGAAACCCTAATGAAAATGTACACAAACTCACAAATTCTTTTTTTCTTTTTTTGGTTTTTCGAGGTAGGGTCTCACTCTAGCCCAGGCACAAATTCTTTATATTATTTGAAGGTGTCATAGACTTGCTTACATATTTCCATGGATCCTTTAGAGAAGTCCAGAAAACCCAGGAAAAGTGTTACCCCCTCTGGATCTGGCAGCCTAACCTTTTTCAGTTTGCAAAGGATCACATCCAACATGGAGGCATCCTTTTAGCCAGGCTTCTGCTGACCCCTTCTCCCCAAGCTGAGAGATGAACCCCCCGGGAACCTTCCCTCCTTCCCCAAGACATATTGGCACATCATCTCCATCAGGAGCTAAACTTCTCAGACCAGACTGTGCCTCCGTGTTCCCGAGTCTGTAGCACCAGGTCTGGGCTGTCAGAGGATCAGGGAATTACATAGTTTTTATTGTATCAACAGAAAACACAACTCAAACTAGCTCAACTGTTGTCCACGACAGTAAAGAAGTTTGAGGCATGTGGCCTTATGCAGCCTACTCCCTCTGCTCCAGGTCTTGTGTGTGTGTGTGTGTGTGTGTGTGTGTGTGTGTGTGTGTGTGTGTGTGTCTCCAGTGTCTTCCAACCTCATCCTGCAACTCTCAGTACTCAAGGTTGCAACACGGTTGCCAATGGCAACAGTAGCTCTCAGCTCCTTTGTTCACTCTTGGGAGAGAGCAAGCTGCTTTTTGGACAGTTCTGATGGAAGAAAGTCGAAGCTTCTTTCTAGAAACTCTTAGTCACTGAACCAGACTGGGAACCAGCACAGCTCCCTCAGAACATCCCTCTGATGTGAGGTGCTACACAGCTGAAAATTTGGAGCATGGTGTGGACAGGCCTCCCTGCACAGGAACCCCAAGACTTAGTGTGTTTTCAAGAAAGAAATTAAGGAAGGACTCAAGGAAATTATTTTGTAACTCGGGCTGTGGTCTTGTCCCACACAGGACCTTGGTTGAAACCTGACCAAGAAGTTTGGAGCCCTCAGGAAGGAAGAGGAAAACACAGAAAGTACAGCCAGCTAGCTGAGCAGAAGGCCAGATAGGATATCAGGGTTGGGTCTTTCCCCTTTATTTACAGTTGTTTATTTAGATAGCTAGTGAACTGATTGCTTTTATTTTGTTTATCCTTCCCCTCCCCTGAGATAGGGTCTCACTCTAGTCCAGACTGACCTAGAACTCTGTAGCACCCAGGCTGACCTTGAACTCATCAAAATCCTCCTACTTTGCTTTTATTTGTTTATTTGCTTTGCTATTTAATTTTATT
Organism: Zapus hudsonius; assembly: GCA_004024765.1. Taxonomy (NCBI): domain Eukaryota; kingdom Metazoa; phylum Chordata; class Mammalia; order Rodentia; family Dipodidae; genus Zapus; species Zapus hudsonius. Next base: position 6,082 of record PVHP010035727.1, read on the forward strand.
GGGTTTTCTTTTTGTTTTATTTTGCTTTTGAGACAGGATCTCACTATGTAACCCTAACTGGTCTTGAATTCACTATGTAGACCAGGCTGCCCTCAGATTACAGCAATCCTTCTGCTTCAGCCTCCCAAGTGCAGAGATTAGTGTGGTGGCACACACCTTTAATCCCAGCACTTGTGAGGCAGAGATAGGAGGATAGACAGTGAATTCCAGGTTAGCCTGGGCTACAGTGACACCCTACCTCAAAAAAAAAAAAAAAAGCAAAAAACAGGTGTTGGGATTACAGATGTGTGCCACCATTCTCCTTTAGACAATCTGTTAAGTGACCAAACCCTCATGTGGCCAAAATTCCTTAGAAACAGCTCAGTCCTCAGAAGATTCCAGGCTGTGTGTCCCTGGGTAGAGGATAGACCATGGGGTATGGAGTAGCTTCTCTGGCCAGTCCTTGATTTCTAGGACCATCCAGAAGGATCCTCCCATCTCTACCTCCCCAGCGTAGGGCATGCAGATGTGTATCACACTTGGTATTTCCTCAGACACTAGGGATTCAAACTCCCCTCCTCATACTTGTATGGCAAGCACTTTACCCACTTTGCATCTCCACAGCCCTTATCATTTGCTTGTTTGCTTGCTTTAAGAAAGGGTCTTAGCCGGGCGTGGTGGCGCACGCCTTTAATCCTATCACTTGGGAGGCTGAGGTAGGAGAATCACCAAGAGTTCAAGGCCACCCTGAGACTACATAGTGAATTCCAGGTCAGCCTGGGCTAGAGTGAGACCCTACCTCAAAAAAAAAAAAAAAAAAAAAGCAAGAAAAGAAAAGAAAGGGTCTTGTCACGTAGCTCAGGCTGACCTCAAACTCACAACCCTGTCTCTGTCTCTTAAATGCTGGGATTATAAACACATGCAACCTTACCCAAACTTTAGTTCTTTTGTCTGGCTGGAGGCTGGGTAGGGTGGGGGGAGGGGGCTTGAGAACATTGCCTTCTAACAGCTGGGACTCTTGGAGTTGCTCTACCGGCTCCTCCAGATCTGCTGACCAGCCTTCTGCATCCTGCTCCAAGATCCACTAGATGACCTATGGGCTCTCTACCAACATGGACAACTTGCCCTCTGGCTTCTGGTTGGGTTTGATCACTGGAGGTCTTGATAAGAAATGAGAAAGAGGGAAGGAAGCAAGATGGGATGATTATGCTCCCAGCTAGCAACATAGGGAGAGGATGGGTGGTAAAGACTTCTCCAATAGCTAAAGTTGTTTCTGGGGGCTGGGGAGATGGCTCAGTAGTTAAAGGCACTTGCTTGCAAAGCCTGTGGTCCAGGTTTGATTCCCTACAGTGCCCATGTAAAGCCAGATGCACAAGTAGCACCATGCATCTGGAGTTTATTTGCAGTGGCTGGAGGCACCTATATTCTCTCTCTCTGGCCCCGCAGCTGTGCACTGTCCTGAGGCCTGTCTCTTTGCGACTCCTTTTTTCTCAGGCCTCCACACAGATCTTCTCTGTTCTCACTTTCAGCTGCTGACATCATTGTGTTCTCACAGAGAAAAAGGAAATCAGAAAATAATCTTCAGTACCAAAAATACCTACTTGGGTAGGCAGGCCCACACATTCTGCCTTCCCTCTTCCTGCCGCGAAGGGACCATCCACGCCTCGGTCTGTGGCCAGCCCCTCCCTTTGCACACGCCCCTTCCCCTCCTGCTTGATAGGCATCACTCTGGAAATCATCCTCTTATTCCCAGCATGAGGTGTTCCCTTTCCACGGATCGTTCTCACCTTCATACTAGGGATAGAAAACCTCTCATCTTAAAACCAGGATCCTCGGCCCTGTTTTCCCTTCCACTCACTTCACCACAGTCTGCTAACCATTCAAGCCATAGTTAAAAAGAATGTGCATACTGCTTCTATTTCTTTACCTCCTCTGCTCTGTCACCCAAGCACTCCAGACAAGCCTCTGTCCCCACTGACAGAAACTACATCTATCAAAGTCCCCAATGACAGGCTCAATGGCTAATTTCCCATTCCTGTTTGACCCATACAGAAAACACCCAACAAAAAGCAGCTTATGGGAGGAAAGGGTTTATTTTGGTTTAGAGGCTCGAGGGGACACTCCATGATGTCAGGAAAAACAAAGATGAGGTTGGACCTCATCTCCTGGCAAACTCTGGTGGGCAACAGTGTCAGGAGAGTGTGCCAAACACTGGAAGGGGAAGCTAGCTATGACACCTATAAGCCCTGCCCCCAATAATACACTGCCTTCAGGAGACTCCAATTCCCAAACTGTCACCAGCTGGGGCAACATTCAGAAAACGTAAGTTTTGTGGGGGACACCTGAATCAAACCTCCACACCCATATTAGCATTTTGTCCTTTACTTACTCTCTTCTTCCTGTTGCTTCTTTTACTTTCTTCATTAGCTCCCAGGACTCCAGAACCTTCCTCTTATCTTCTCTCTCTCTTTCTCCAAGGCAGAGTCTCACTTTAGCCCAGGCTGACCTGGAACTCACTCTGTAGTCCCAGGCTGGTCTCGAACTCACAGTGATCCTACCTCAGTATTTTGATTGCTGGGACTGGTCCAGCTTGTACTTTCTCTTCTAGATTCACTTTCCCTTTTTCACTGGCCTCTAAAATTGGAATGCCAGAAGCCAGGCGTGATGGCACACGCCTTTAGTCCCAGCACTCAGGAGGCAGAGGTAGGAGGATCTCCGTGAGCTCGAGGCCAGCCTGAGACAATATAGTGAATGCTAGGGCTAAAGCAAGATCCTACCTCAAAAAACCAAAATGAATAGATAAATAAAATTGGAATGCATGGAGGCTTAGCTATCTGTCACCTTCCTGCCCTTCTCTCCCAACCCACCAATTTCCTCTCCTTCCACCTGGGTGACCATACAAATCCCATACTTTAAATATCACCTGTAAACTGCAGACCCCCGACTTGTATCTCTAATTCAGAGCCTCTCCCCTGAGCCCAGCATAAACAAAGGCAAATTTTATCTGCAGCTTCTTTTCTTTTTGGCACATCCTTCCTCAGTTCTCAGCAGTTCCCCCCCAGATATTCCATTTATTCATACTTGATAGAGGATTAAAATATTACCTAGTGTGCATAACACCATGTCTGGCACATAATGGAAATATTAATTAAATGTAACCAATGCTACCTTTGAGTGAACAAAATTGACATTTGGCAAAAGTCACGCCTCCCTGTTGGGGAAATGTCAACTCCAGGGAGATAGGTTTAAATTCTCATCTGGCCAGGGATGAAAATGGGTGTGTATGTGGATTATGGAGGGTGAGAGGTTTTTCTAGAATCACTCAAAGCATGCTGATAACTGATCCTGCTTTCCTATGGGACCCACGAGGTGTTTTCTGTTTTGATGTGTGGAATGCTGAGAAGCTCAGTAAAGCTTTTCCCTTGTCTTGATAGTGCAGTGCTTGGATCATGATAGGTACAAGCTGTGGACTCATTTAAAAAAATAGTTTTAAATTATTTAATTTATTTGCAAGCAGAGAAGAGAGAGAGAGAGAGAGAGAGAGAGAGAGAGAGAGAGAGAGAGAGAGAGAGAGAGAGAGAGAGAGAAGGAATTGGATGCACCAGGGCTTCGTGCCACTGCAAATGAATTCCAAATGCATGCACCACTTTGTGCATCTGGCTTTACATGGGTACTGGGGAACCAAATCCGAGTCTTTAGGTTTTTCAGGTAAATACCTTAAATACCTTAAGCCATCTCAGCAGCCTGGATTCATTTTTTCACATAGCTTTTCACAGACAATGTTCTTTAGTTACCAATTGACCTAGTATCATGGCCCCAAACAGCAGATATTCCTGTCCTAAAGAGCCAACTTAGACCTTAAAATGAGTGTAATGTTTCCTCCCTTCTCTCTTTCCTTATAGAGATTAGGTGACAACCACGAATGTCCAGTGGCACTGAATCAGCCAGGGTCCAGCCAGTCAAGGAAGTCAGAAGACTTGGATGAGACAGAAAGTATGGACATGCTAGGGCCTCTTACCAGTGTCCATGAATTTTGAGTGAGCCACTTTGTGTGGCTGGCTTTATATGGGTACTGGGGAATTGAACCCTGGCCAATAGGATTTATAAGTAAGTGCCTTTAACTGCTGAGCCATCACCCAGCCCTTGTTTTTTATTTTATTTTATTTATTTATTTAATTTTAATTTTTCAAGGTAGGGTCTTGCTCTAGCCCAGGCTGACCTGGAATTCACTATGTAGTCTCAGGCTGGCCTTGAACTCACGGCGATCCTGTTTTTTATTTTAAATACATTTTATTTATTTGAGAGAGAGAGAGAGAGAGAGAGAGAGAGAGAGAGAGAGAGAGAGAGAGAGAGAGCGCACCAGGGCCTCTGGCCACTTTGATTGAACCCCAGATGCCTGCACCACTTTGTGCATCTGGCTTTATGTGGGTATTGGGGAATTGAAACCAGGTCCAAATCCAGGCCATCAGGTTTTGCAAGCAAGTGCCTTTAACTATTAGCCATCTCTCTATACCATTGTTTTTCAATGAATTTTTTTATTGATTTGCAAGCAGAGAGAGATAGAAGAAAGATAGAGAGAATGTGCGTGCCATGGCCTCCAGCCACTGCAAACAAACTCCAGATGCACGTACCACTTTGTGCATCTGGTTTTATATGGCTACCGAGGAATTGAACCCAGGTCCTTAGGATTTACAAGCAAGCACCTTTAACTGCTGAGCCATCTCTCTAGTCCCATGGCCCACTTGATTAGGTTGTTTTTGTTTCTTACCTTATTGCTATAAATAAGACTCTAAGTACTGTATTAAATGGCAGTGGAGAGAGTGAACACCCTTGACTTGCTCCTGATTAATAAAATGATTCAAGTTTTTCTAGATTTAGCATGATGTTAGCTATTGGTTTGTCATAAATAGACTTTGTTATATTGAGACATGTTCTCATTCTCCCTAGTCTCTGTATGGACTTTACCATTGGATTTTGTCAAAGGCCTTACCTGTAAAAATTGAGGTGATCATGTGATTTCTTATTAAAGTATATTGAATCATCTCTTGATTCAACTTGATCAAAGTGAATAATCTCTTTACCATTATTCTTATTATTTTGGTTTTATGAGGTAGGGTCTTGCTCTAGCCCAGGCTGACCTGGAATTCACTATGTAGTCTCAGGCTGGTCTTGAACTCACAGCGATCCTCTTATCTCTGCCTCCTGAGTGCTGGAATTAAAGGTGTGTGCCCCCACACTTGGCTCAAGAACAACCTTTTAATCTATAACGCATCTTTTTATTGTTATTTTGCTTCTCTTTCATTGATATCTGCCCTGATCTTAATTATTTATTTTCATCTAGTACTTGAGTTTGGTTTGTTCTTGCTTGTCTGAGGCCTTTAGGTACATTATTAAGTTATTTGAGATCTGATTTTGTAATGTACGTCCTTCATAGCCCATAGATTTTAGTATGTTGTTTTCATTTACATTCAACTCTTGGAATTTTTTGATTTCTTTCTTGATTTCTTCAATGACCCATTTGTTATTTAATAGTGTGTTGTTTAATGTCCATGAGCTATTCATTGTTTCAGTCCCCCTCTTCCATGATGGTCCTTGAGTTTTGGAAGGGGTGATATAGATGTCCCACTTAGGGCTGAACATAACACATAAATATATAAAAATTTATTTGCAAGCAGAGAGAGGAGAGACAGACCAAGAGAATGGGTGTGCCAGGGCATCCAGCTGCTGCAAATGAACTCCACTTTGTGCATCTGGCTTTATGTGGGTACTGGGGAATCAAATTCTGGTTGTTAGGCTTTGCAGGCAAGTGCCTTAACTGCTGAATCCACTCTCCAGCCTTTTTTTTTTTTTTTTTTTTTTTGAGGCAAGGGTCTCAGTCTAGCACAGGCTGACCTAGAACTTACTCTGTGTGGTACCCTGCTAATGTGGCATGGAGGATGTACGGTTCTGCTGAGTCTGGCAGGCTTCTGGGACCATCTCCTTCTGATAAGGAAGTTGAGGCAAAGTCCAAGGGCCCCTGTAAATCTTAGCAATCCTGAAAACTCCAGCCCCAGGCAGGACACAGCTCCGATAAGATAAGCAGTTCAAAGCCTAATTTATTCCAACTGCAAATAACAAACCTAAACAATAAGGTTTCATTTCCTCTGCTGACATCACCATTCTCTCACAGATCTTGCTTCCTATGCTTCTACCTCTGACTTTTCCCTATATAAGCAACTGATATCTATCCAATAAAATGAGAACTTCCCACTGCCGCGTTCTCCCGAGAGTCTCATCTCTCGTTCGGCTCACAGCTGTTCCAAGCCACTGCTCACCCAGCTCCCGTGGGTGAACAGGGAGTTGATGCGCGATGCAACCCCCTAAGTAACCCACGGACCCAGAACTCTGTAGCCCAAGGTAGCCTCAAATTCAGAGCAATCCTTTTACCTCTGTCTCCCTGGGATAAGTACTAAGATTATAGCCATGACTCCCCATGCCTGGGCTCAAATATGTTTTTCACTAAACAACTTGCCTAGTAATTGCTACATAATAAAAGGTATTGACATTCTGTTATTACAGATAAAGCCACTGTGGAACAGAACGGTTAAGTAACTTGCCTATAACACACAGCCAGTAAGGATCATAGGTAGAGACTCAAACTCAGAATATACAGAAAGAAACCAGAGTATTGAAGGTGGAGGAGCCAATTCAGAGGCTGTCTCCAGAGTTTAACCCTGACCCAACAGGATCTGCTACCTGCTCTCCTCCTGCTGTTCTTCCTCTTCCTTCTTCCTCCTCCAGCCATTTACAACCAAAAATCCTCTGACCAAATTATATTGGAGGCACAGGATACTTGCTGTACAATGTGAGTTGTGCAAGCTAAGAATTACTAGGGGAAAACATATGCTAAGGGCTAATAGCAAAATTCCTCTTCGGGAAAGACCTATTTTAGTCCACAATACTGGCTGTAGGGTACAAATTGAGAACTGAGGACAGAACAAAGGACGAGGTGAATGGTTTTGCTAAAAGTTGAGTAGGATCACCAGTTCAAGGCTAACCTGGGCTACATAGCAAAACCTTGTCTCAATAAAACAACAAATATTTATTTTCTTTCTATAGACTTGGCTCTCTTCTTTGTCTAGTACCTCCCATCTTCCTGGTAAACAAAATCCTTCCCCTCCTCCTCCTCCTGACCTACTCAGCCCAAAACCCCTAATAAGGGAACCACACTGTCTGGTTTTAAGACTAAAAATCTCTTGTCCTAGAAATGCCCTCACTCCAGGGCAAACTGGAACCCACTGTTGTCTCGTGTTGTTCCCAGTCCTTCCCTCATCCATTCCATAATCATGTGTCATGCTCTAGTGTTCCAGGCAGGCATTCCGCTACAAAGGCTTTGGAGAATCATGATGGACAGGAGCCAAGTGTCTCTTGCATCCACACTCTTTCCCCAAAGGAATAAGGTCTCTATGAATTTCCAACTCAAGCCTTGATGTGACTAGAGTGGCCCATATGTTTTATGGCAAGAGCCTGAAATGTCTTCTAGAGTCTCATGCATTTGAACACATGGCCCACCAATGGAGGTGCTATCTTGAGAGGCTGTGGGGCTTTGGTATATGGAGCCTGACTAGCAGAAGTGGGTTATTTGGGGTGAGCCTTGAAGGTGATATCCGCCTCTGGTTCCCGCCTGAGCGCCCTGCTTTCCTCATAACATGAACGAGCCATACGAGCTCCTCCTGCAACGTGGACCAAGCCCCTCCATTCACCACACCTTCCACACCATAATGAGAAATCCCCTGTGGAGCGGCCAACCCAAATCAACTTTCCCTTCCTTGAGTGGCTTCTGTCCAGTGTAGTGTCCTAATGACAAGGAAAGTGACTAATACTAAGGTGAGGAAGCCTTTGGGAGCCCAAGAGTGGTGCCCTACGAACACCTCAAGAACTTCAGATGCCAGGGAGGGTGGGTGAGAGAGGGGTAAAGGAGCCCAAGGGGAAACCTGATTACTTTGCAATTGGGCCGAGGTGAGTCGGCCCGTGGTTCAGCCCAGCAATAGCTAGCTGCATACATTTCCCCAGAGCCTGAAGAAAATGACCCCCCAGTTAAGGCTGTCTTTCCTTCACATCCTTCTCAGTTCACTGAGTCCTCAAAATAGACATTTGAGAAACGCCTTCTCTGGGCTCCAAGGCACAGCCATCATGACTCCATGAATATATTTATTGGCCTCAGTTGGTTTTCATTCCCCAAGATTTGGAAAGAGCTCCTTTCCCTGGGACATTCTGCAGAGATGAGGAACGCTAGACAGTCAGCGTGTGCTGGTGTTCCTCGTTATCAGCTGGGAGAAAATGAATTCTCACAATGTCCAAGGAAGGGTCTCAGAGAGAAGCAGCCAAAGGCACAGGGCTCCTCTGACCAACTGGCTCCATCAGGCCAATGGCTATTTTTTATTACTAATTTATTTATTTAAGAGAGAGAGAGAACATGAACATGCCAGGGCCTGTTGCCACTGCAACCGAACTCCATACACATGGACCACTTTGTGCATCTGGCTTTATGTGGGTACTGGGAAATTGAACCCTGTCCAGTAGGCTTTGCAAGCAAGTGCCTTTAGCTACTGAGCCATCTCTCCAGCCCAGAGCCAAACTTTTTGAGTCTAATCAAGAGACTATTAGGAAGACGATTAGTTCACTGAAGGCATGAACAAAAGTCCTGGCTCCCATTCCCACTGTGGCACTGAAAGCTACACCAAGGAGCTGAGCACTGTACTGACTGCATCAGGTGGACCAGACAGAGGAGAGGGAGCAGGAAGGGGAGGCAGGAGCTGGAGCCCACAGCTCCTGCAGCAGCCTTGGGCTGCCGGGAAGTACTAATGAAAAGCTTGCCAGACCTCTAAGGAGAGAGCTCCAGCGCCAGGGGCTGTGATTGCGCATTGTGTTTGGTTATAATTAGCAGCAGAATCTGCAATGGTAAAGCAGGCAGTGAGCAGGAGCAGGGCTGGGGAAGGGAGGCCACCCACGCAGCCAGCAGCCCCCAGTCTTGGGCTGCAAAACCTCAGCTCCTGCACTCCCTGGCCCTGTTCCCTGCGTCTACAAGGCAGGATCCTGGGGCTGGCTAAACCTCTATCATTGATCTTGGGCCAGCCCTAAACCCCTTTCCTAGGCCACAGTGATGCCATGGTTTGTGTTGCAGTCAGCCACACGCCGCTGGGATGAATCTCCAAACTAGGCACAGTTTATGGGAGGAAAGGATTTATTTGTAGCTATAGATACAGGGGAAGTTCCAGAATGCAAAAGAGGCTGCTCCCCTTTCACAGGTCCAAGCAGAGAGAGAGAAACCCATCACCGACACCACACACACAGAACAGCAAACAGGCAGGAGGGCCAAGGAGAATTTCTTCTCTTTTATATAGGATTAGGGTGGGGTCTTGCAACCCTATCCCAGACTTAATGGCTTCCTGAGTCTCTGGAATTTCCTTCCTGCATGGCCCACACAGGAAAGGATGTTTACTTTCAGCTTCTTTGAGCTTCTTTACATCCTGCCCCCTACTGAGAGGCTGCCTTCCTATAAACATCCTCAGAGACCCACCCAAGATAATTAAAAAGATCAAGTTGACAACAAAACCTAACCATCACAGTTTGTGATTGAAAAAGAACGTGAGGCAGGTGTGGTGGGGCATGCCTTTGGTCCCATGAGCTGAAAATGGGCATACCTGCCTTATAGACAAAATCTTGTCTGCAACTTCTAAGTCATGTGACCATAGGCGAGTGAACCTGTTTCCTCATCTGTAAAGTAGGAACAAAAACAATAATAATAGTCCTCATCCACTTTATGGATGTGGTGAGACTTGAAAGGGTTAGCTCATCTTAGGCCCTTGACAGTGTAGAACTGGCTGTCTACCCTGAAGATGCCACGTAGGGGGATGGAAGGTGGTAGCAACCCCCTCCTCTCTCTTTTCTTTTCTTTATTGTCCATAATCCTCTCTCTTTTCTGCACTGTCTCAGCCCCTAGGCCTGGCTCCTCCCCTAAGATGCTCAGCAGTCTACTCCTCTGCTTCCCTGTAGCAGCAGCTCACAGGGGAGGCTCTGCCTTCACTGTTTGTCTTGGTTCCTATGTGACTGTGACCTGTCCTAGAAAAAAATAAGCTTGGTGGTAAGACCCTATTGCTGAAGCCCACACATGCCTGAGCTGCAGGTCACTGAGAAATCAAGCTGGAGCTGAGCTGGAAACCTCTTCCCTGTTAGCCAGCTGACAGATAGCTGGTAAAAGCTATGGCTACCTGCAGCCCTATGGGAGAGAGAAGTCATCATTGGTGGTGAACATCAGTGGACCTTGCAAGCCTTAAGACTGGCCAGCCAGGCCAAATGGGCCAATTGGGGCAATAGTGACACGTCTGTTGTGGGGAACCAACTGCTCTTTAATTGGACGGGAGGCCTGATACACAGCAGGGAATACATTCCTGGTACTGAAGACCTATACCTAGTCAAAAGCCTAAGGTGAGGGAGGTCATGAGCCCTAGGGGAGTAACACCTGCTGTTGTCTAGCTAAATGCATATATTATGCCCACCAAACTGTCTTACAAGCACTTTAAAAAAATGAACATACCCAAATAATAATGCTACTCTCACTCTTGGCTCAAGAAGCTTCTCTTTTTCAGATGGCACTGACCACTGGGATAATGCAAAAGAAACCTTAGTGCTGAGAAAAAACAACAGTAGAGTGTTTAGTGTTCAGTGGGACATCTCTATCACACTTCCCGAGGCTGAGGGTCTATTGTGGAAGAGGTGGCGGAAAGATTGTAAGAGCCAAAGGAAGGGTAGGACTGCTTACAATCCAGACACAAAATGTCCTTTATATTCATGACTTCTCAGTGCCTGATAATACCAACACATAATGGGAGGAAAAGATGATGACACTGAAACAAAACAGAGACTAATTGAGAGGGGGAGGAGATATGATGAAGGGTGGGGAGGGAATCATAATTGTTTATTGTCTATAATAATGGAAGTTATCAATAAAAATTTTAAAAGTTGGGCTGAAGAGATGGCTTAGCGGTTAAAGCGTTTGCCTGCAATGCAGAAGGAACAGAGTTCGACTCCCCAGTGCCCATATAAAGCCATATGCACAAGAAGGCGCACGTTTCTGGAGTTCCTTTGCAGTGGCTGGAGACCCTGGTGCGCCCATTCTCTCTCTCTCTCTCTCTCTCTCTCTCTCTCTCTCTCTCATAAATAAATAAATAAATAAATAAAATTTAAAAAAAAATTAAAAAGTTAGAAGGCTGGGGAGATGGCTCAGTGGTTAAAGGTGTTTGCTTATAAATTCTCATAGCCCAGGTTTGATTCCCCAGTACCCACATAAAGCTAGACACACAAAGTGACACATGCATCTGAGTTCATTTGCAGTGGCTAGAGGTCTATTCCCTCTCTCTTTGCAAATAATAATTTTTAAAAATATTTTATTTATTCATTTTCAAGCAGAGAGAGAGAGAGAGAGAGAGAGAGAGAGAGAGAGAGAGAGAGAGAGAGAGAGAGCACACCATGGCCACCACCTTGTGTGTCTGGCATATGTGGGTCCTGGGGAATTGAACCCGGGGCCTTAGGCACTGGAGGCAAGTGCGCTTAACTCTCCAGCCCAATATTTTTTTTTTTTAATCTTGAACTTTTTTTTCTTTTTGGTTTTTCAAAGTAGGGTCTTGCTGTAGCTCAGGCTGACCTGGAATTCACTATGTAGTCTCAGACTGGCTTCAAACTCACAGGGATCCTCCTACCTCTGCCACCACACCTGGCTCAAACTTTTTTTTTTTTTTTGGATGAAACTTTTTAAACTGTGACCTTCAGAACAAAGCATGTGGTGCACAGGGACAGAGAGCAATTTAGGTATCAGCAGATTGAAACAGGTTTCATAAAACAATATTCAAACCAAGGGCAATGTATTCTGGTGTGTTCTGTTCTTCTATCAAATACATCCATATTATCCACATAAATAATGGTTTATATGATAAATATATACTATTGATATGGAATATATTATCTATATGTTTATATTATTCTATGTATATTATACTGTATAAAAATTATCCTTAGCCGGGCGTGGTGGTGCACACCTTTAATCCCAGCACTTGGGAGGCAGAGGTAGGAGGATCGCAGTGAGTTCGAGGTCACCCTGAGACTACATAGTGAATTCCAGGTCAGCCTGGACTAGAGTGAGACCCTACCTCAAAAAAACAAAACAAAACAAAAAAGAAGCCGGGTGTGGTGTCGCACGCCTTTAATCCCAGCACTCAGGAGGCAGAGGTAGGAGGAT
>PVHP010035728.1:0-18471 GCA_004024765.1 Zapus hudsonius
TTGAAATGTGTTTGGTTTGTGTGCGTGGTTTTCTATTGTTTTGATTTTGTTTCTGAGTTCTGTTATTTTTTTCAGAAGGTTACATTCCTCATTGATTTCTTTATTAAAATGGCAGGCTGGTACCTGGATGCAGTCTGCAATCTCATTGAGGACACCATTAGATTTAAAGAAACAATGTTCACATTAGGAAATCCATGAAATAAACCAGTAAATCAGAGGAAAGGACCCATGAGTATGCAACGTATTGTTTCAAGTTTAGGAACGGTATCTCTACTGCACTTCAGTGATTTCTTGGGGAGGAAGGGCGAGCATACAGATGAGTTTAGGATAGGGCCAGCTATTCAGTTTCCCAAGAAAAAGCAACTTGTGCAAAGTCAGTCTCTCAATGCTGTTCTCACGGCTAGCCTGAGAGCCTCCTCCAGGGAGATGGTGGTAGACACTGAGGAGACTCAAAACTCATCAAAGCAGACAACTGGGCTGCTGAGAGCTCGCCATGAAAGGAGACTTATGATGTGCGCTGTGTGGCTCAGGGAACATGGCAGAAGAAAGGAGTGGAAAGAATGTAAGAGCCACAGGGTGGGAAGGTGTGATCTGAGTCATTTTCCCCCTTCCCACAGGGACTGAGGGCTGCTTTCATGACCTACCATGAGTCCAGATAACCCCACTGAAGAGGGCCCTCAGGTGAATGGATGAAAGTCAGAGAGAGAGGAAACAAGAGTAGAACCTGATGAGAATATGGCCAATATGCAATATAAAGTTCTCAATAAAAAAGTATAACCTAATATATGTATATGTATACATATATATTATTTTTAATTATAAATTTTTAAAAAGCCAAAGGAAAGAAACCCATGACAGCATGCTTTCTCTCAAGGCTCAAATTCTCGTAGATAGCTAGAGCAGAGGAGGCGATGCTAAGAGAAAGGCATTGTCCTCATTTCACTTCACAGTTGCGCATTTTCAGTAACGTTGTCCTCGCAGTCAGTCTCTGAAGGGCCTGGGATGGAAGTGGAGACTGATGAATGACCTCTTGAGAGGGTCATTGTTTTTTCCTTTAATTCATTGAGAATCTTGTCCTGGATGTCCCATTCTGACAGATTCACCAGCTGCAGTGAAATTTGGATTTTCTGACTTTAGGGTTCCTTTTGGCTTTGTAAAGTAAAATAGCAGAAAGGAGAACAAAGGACTTCTTAGGGGAAATTCAGGTTTCAAGGGAAGAGTTATTTTTCCATTTATGTGTGAGAGGAATAGATTCATTTGCAAAAGAACCCTGCAACAGGGTGCTGAGCTTCTGAGACGCTCACTGAGGACTGGAGGGGATAGAGTGGTAGAGTCAAGGGCATGAAGTTCAAGGGAGCCCCCCAAGATGGGTTCTGTCGTCCCCATTCACGAGAATGGACTAAGTGGAGACTTGAACTTGAAAGGACTTGGGGTTGGTTTCCCCTGATGACAAACCAAAATGAGGAAGGGAGAGGACACCATTGTTCGACTCAAATGGATTACTGGAATGATCGCGCATTTTAGCTGACTGAGGAAGGAAGGGGGTAAGAAGTGGGGTTCTCAGGAAAAGATGGGGTGCTGAAAAGGAAACAGTGTTGAACTGGAGCTGCTGACAGAGCTGAGCAGAAATGCAGAAGGAGACGGATGCCTGCAGGACTGTTCCTGCTGCATGGTTGGTGGGGGGAAGGTCTGGAAATGGTGACCAGGAGAAAGAGCTTAGACTTAGGAGGGAGAGAAGATAGTTGGAAGAGATCCAGAATCTGAAAGAGAGAAGAAGGGGGCGGGCAGAAGGGAGGATGAGAATTCATGAAAACAAGTTGTATTTTGAAATTCCATATTTTTAAAGTCAAAATTAAGAAAAAAAAGAAACTGAATGAGTGCTGAGGAGATGGGCTCAGTGAATAAAGCACTTTCCCCGGGTAAAGCTGGGCACTGAAGGGAGTCTGTACTTTGAATCCCAACGTGCTTATGGTGGGGAAGAAGGTGGAGACAGGAGAATCTGCTAGAAGCCCAAGGGCTCGCTAGCCTGGAGAATGAAGTGAACAAGAGATTCGATCTGAAAGGAGGCGGAAGGTGAGGACTGACCTCAACTGTTGTGACTGTTGGGTGACGTCTGACTGCCACATGTGTACCGTAGCCACAATACACACACATACACACACACATACACATTCACACACATACACATACACACATACATGCACATACATACATACACACATACACACATATGCACACATACACATTCACACACATACACACATACATACACATACATACACACACATAAACACACACATACACATTCACACATATACACATATACATTCACACACATACACAAAAATACACATACATACATACACACATACACACATATGCACACATACACATTCACACACATACACACATACATACACATACATACACACACATAAACACACACACATACACATTCACACATATACACATATACATTCACACACATACACACATACATACACATACATACACACATACACACATACACACATACACATACACACATACATACACATACATACACACACATAAACACACACACATACACATTCACACATATACACATATACATTCACACACATACACATATACATACATACATACACACATACACATATACACACATACACATTCACACACATACACACACATACACACATACACAGATACATATACATTCACACACATACACACACATACACACATATACATACATACACATACACACACAGTAACTGAAAGATCATGAGTTTCTCACCTGGATATGAAAATGCCAGTGAATATAATAGAATTAATTATGTAGAGTTAGTCAGGAGCTAAAATCTTGAAGTAAGAAGGCTTGGTAGATAACGATAATAAGATTGTTATAGTTCGAAGACATGAAATACAAAGGCATTTATTTTTAAGGACAAAATGAACGAGGATGATCCAAATAAAGCACTAAAGAGCCCAGGAGGGTTTAGACCTCAATACTTATGAACTGTTACAGGAAGAACATGTCTGCTGCTTGGTGAGGTTAGTGGGCAGACTTCAGAGCAAATAATTTTCTCAGCTCGCTTCGTTATAGTCACTAAAGTTGCCTGAAATTGGGTCTGTGTGTTATTTTTGCATTGGTATACATGACAGGAATTAGTCTGTAATCATTCTCTTCTTGTAACAATCCTCAGGATTTTGGTAGCACGGTGAGCTTCGTAGTGAACTTCATAGCATAAGTTCACTAAGTGTCTGAGAAGTTCACTTCTATTTTTATAATAACTGTGTGATATTTGTGGATGATTGACATTACTTCTTGAGTGTCTGGTAGAATTTCTCTTGAAATCACATATGCTGATTTTTTCTTCCTCAGAGAATTTCCCTCGCCTAATTATAAAACTGTCCAGGTTTCCTATCTCCATGGATCAGATTTGGTAAGTCCTAAATCAGGAATGGAGTTATACTGTCTGGTTTGCTTAATTTTTCTACTTTATTGGAATAAAAACCTTAAAATTCTTCTCTTACTTCTAAATTTATTTATAGGTTTATATGAGCTCTTTTACATTCTCAAGATGGTGGGTGCTCCCCTTCTCTGCTGTTCCTAAAGGTGAACAGTCCATACATTTACTAATTTGGTTGATTTTTTTCTAAGATTCAATTTTTGGATTTGTCAATTATTCTAAGTATACAATCTTATTTCTATTTCATGAATTTATTATTTCCTTTATCTTACCCCAGCAAGGCTGAGTCTATTGTTCATTCTCTCATACTAAGTGAGGACCCTTTAGCTTTCAGTGTTTTTTTCTAGTATCACAATTTAATTTTCACAATTTATAGTATCACAATTTATATTAATATATAAACTATCACAATTCATAATTTCCCTGTCAGAATCATGTTAGTATATCTCATAATTTGTGACAAATAATTTTGCTTTAAAAGTTGCCGTATCTACTTATAGGCTCATATACTTTTAGTATCTATTCTTTTTATTTTTAAAAATATTTCTATTTATGAGAGAGAGAAGAAGGGAGAGGGAGAGGGAGAGAGAGAGAGAGAAAGAGGGCAAGACAGGGAGAGAATGGGTGTGCCAGTGCCTTTTGTCTCTGCAAACAAACTCCAGATGTATGTACCACTTTGGCATCTGGCTTTATGGAGGTTCTGGAGAATTCTGGGCTGGCAGGCTTTGTAAGCAAGTGTCTTTAACTAACAAGTCATCTTCCCAGCCCAGTGTTTAGTCTTAATTTGTTAGATATCAGGAAATTCCTGACTTTTGTAACAGTGGATTTTTTTCCCCACTTTTTGACTAGCATTTGGTTAGAGAATGTGACCTTCGTGGTCCCAATGTGACCCCCACCCCCAGTACTGTGTTACAATCTAAGATGTGTGCAAAATTTGAAAATATCTTTGAGCATTCAAAGAATAATATTTATAAAATTTGGAAACAGTATTCTTTATATTTATTGAAACACATTTAAAATCTATAGCTTGACTTTTCCCCCCATCAGGTATGAATAAGGTCTGAGAATTAAACTTCCTACTGTTCCTTAGTGATCGTTTTAATCTCAAGAACTGCATTTTGTCTTGAAAGTTTCTACTTCATTTTTTCTTGCCTATTGATTTGTAACTTCTCTGATTGCCTAAGCATTCACTGTTCTGAACAGTACTAATAGACAGTCTGACAGCATTCATCTTATAACTGGGAATTTACTCCACTCACAGATTTTGGTTTGAATATTTATTTAGACAGATTTTATGTCGTCTAGGCTGGCTCAGTCTCACTATGTAGCTCAGGATGGTCTTGAACTCCTGATCCTTCTGTTTCACCCTCCCAAGGGCTGGGAATATAGGCATGCACTACCATGCCTGGCTCACTCAGAAATTTAAAAATTAATATACATACTGTCATCCCTCACTATGGGAGGACTGATTCTAGAATTCCTTGTGGATACTCTAATCCTTGGGAACTCAAGTCCTGTTTTAAATGGCACAGAATTTGTATATAGCCCATTTATAACCTCCCATCTTTTTTGTTAAACATTATTTATTTATTTGCAACCAGAGAGAGAGAGAGAGAGAGAGAGAGAGAGAGAGAGAGAGAGAGACAGAGAGACAGAGAGACAGAGAGAGAGAGACAGAGAGAGGATGAGCACACCAGGGCCTCTAGCCTCTGCAAACAGACTCCAGACACATGTGCCACTTTGTGCATCTGGCTTTACATGGGTACTGGGGATTTGAACCCAGGTGCTAGGCTTTGTAGGCAAGTTCCTTAACCACTGAGCAATCTCTGAGCCCATCTCCCATCTTTTTAAAAAATCACTTCTAGTGCATGTTTCACATCTCATTTAATATATTTAATATAAATAGAATGTAAGGAGTTGTTTTGCTATATTGTTCAGGAAATAATCACAAGAAAAACATCTGCATATTTTTTTCCACATAATTTCAAAGTGTGGTTGATTGAATCCACGGGCACGAAACCCACAGGTAAACAGGGTTTATGGTATTTGAATGTATTTCACCTTCTTACTTTCACTATTTCCTTCCTCTTTTCTGTTCATTGTCCTCTCTCTCTCTCTCTCTCTCTCTCTTTCTCTTTCTCTCTCTCTCTCTCAGATTAAATGTTTTCCTTGCATTGTTTTACCCTGATATTAATTTGGCAGCTGAATGAACTCTATTCTCTTTGTCTGTTTATTCTTTTCTTTCTTTCTTTTTTTTTTTGGTTTTTCGAGGTAGGGTCTCGCTCTAGCCCAGGCTGACCTGGAATTCACTATGTAGTCTCAGGGTGGCCTTGAACTCACGGCAATTCTCCTACCTCTGCCTCCAGAGTTCTGGGATTAAAGGTGTGCACCACCACGCCCGGCTGTCTGTTTATTATTTTAACAATTATCCTAGGATTTCTTATATGTACCCTTAACTTATTAAGGCTCAAAAATAATATATTTTCTATCCTTCCAATAACACAGATTATATATTTTAGCCTATCACTAGTCTGTCTAATTGCTAGTGGTTTTATTATTCTCCTTTCACACCTCCCTGCTCATCCTTCCTCTTGCTTCGCTGGTACTTCATCCTGGGAGTGAGTCTCTAGCATCACAAACTGTCAGTCTCTTCCCCATGACCTGTAATGCCTTAATCTTTGGTATTATTATTTTTTCTCTTCTTTTTGTCAATTTCATACCTGTATGTAATTTATTTTGATTATATTCATCTCCCACCACCCTCCCTTATCTCTCCTTTACTCCTGTAAACACTCTTCTTCTCGACTAATCCTCTTCCTATTTCCTTCCCTCCCTCCCTTCCTCTTTCTTTCTTTCTTTCTTTCTTTCTTTCTTTCTTTCTTTCTTTCTTTCTTTCTTTCTTTCTTTCTTTCTTTCTTTCTTTCTTCCTTCCTTCCTTCCTTCCTTCCTTCCTTCCTTCCTTCCTTCTTCTTTCTTTCTTTCTTTCTTTCTTTCTTTCTTTCTTTCTTTCTTTCTTTCTTTCTTTCTTTCTTTCTTCCTTCCTTCCTTCCTTCCTTCCTTCCTTCCTTCCTTCCTTTCTTTCTTTTTTCTTTCTTTTTTTTCTTCCTTTCCTTTATTTAGTTATGGCCTAGGTAGAAGGTGATTTTCTACAGAGGGTTTACACCTGTCACTGAGGTTACCCATAGACCCTTTAATTCAGTTCTACTGTAAGAGACACGCTCCACGTGGAGGCTCTAGGTGACTGGGGAGTGAATGGTGTGAAGATCCATCTTTGGATGGTGCTCGCATTGACTTTGAGAGGAAACGTTTTCCTCACAGCGCCATATTTGTCCTGTACTCATTTGCTTTGCTTCTCATACGATGCAGACATGCATTGAACCCTGGTGTGTCTCTTGTGTGTCCTTACGTTCTATCCCAGGAGGAATCTATCATCCTGGGAATGACTTCATTTCATCTGAAACTCTGGTTCACTGTGAGACCCTGAAGTTCACGATGACCCTGAATGAATGCCCTTAGCTCAAATATTGGTCTCAGTAATCAGTTTATATATCTCCAGCTCCTACTCTTAGTAGTTTGTCTCTGAATTTTGAACATTCTGTTTTATTTCGGCATTTAAAACTTTGTGAAAAGTCTCCTATTTTCAGTTCTTTTCAGAAAAAGTATCTATTCAAATTGTATAGTTTATGATTGCGATATTGTCAAAAACAAAATTAGTTTTATTCTTTTCTTTATTATTATTATCTTAAAACAAAATTCTTTCCAGGAGTCAGTCCCTTTTTAAGACTAAAAAAAAAAATAACCCAACAGTTTGGAGACTAATATTTGTTTAGTTGAGTCACCATATTAAAATAATTACAACTTTCAGAAACAGTTCAGTAAACTATATATTTTGCCGTAAATCTTCTTTTGTGGCTTCAATCTTAGATATATGTGAGTATCATTTTTTTTACTGTACATTAGGAAACAATGATTTTATCTTTTTAAGTTCTCTAAATTTTTAATGCGAGTTTTCATTGTGTAACTTGTTTTTAGAAACCTAAACCAACCACAGTTTAAAACACATTCAAAAATTTTAACCTGGGACTTGTAGATTTTACAAACAATCAGTGAAGAAAATTCTAAGAATTTCAAACTAGCTTTTATATATATCTGAAGTAAATTCTTTTTCCTTTCATGGTACAGGAAAAATTAAAATCTCCCGTGTTTGAAATTTACAAAGCGCTAGGAACATTCCTTTTCGACATGTTAACACATGAATTAAATATCTGCGAGGCAATCATCATCTCCCCCGAGGGGGTCACAGTTTCAGCTTGGAAATGAGAAGGCAAAGTTTCAGTTTAACATTTCAAAGACTCATGTTCCACATAAATAACCCGAGAAGTTGGAGAGCTTTTACCTGAGACAATGCACGTCTCAAGTGAGGGCTTTGGTGCGAAAGAACACAAGACGTCATTTCTTCAGTTTAATAATCCATTTAATGCCATCTTTCAATCCCATTTCATGCTTAGCAAAGCAAGAATAAATGAACCTTTTGCTGACATTGGTTTTTGTAGGAGAGCTTTTGTTTAGGAAGCGGTGGCGACACGATCTTATCTTGGGCCCATCATCCTGGGTTTGCTCTGTCTCTCATCCAAGGGATGTTTTCCTGCAATGCGTGCAGTCTTTTCGGCTATGATGTCTGTCCTCTGGGAAAGTGCTTTGGTAGTGTTTGCTGGCTTTTAAAACAAAGTTGTGTTTCCACTTTCTGCCTCGAAAGTTTCCCTTTTATTCAACCGCCTCTGTGCTTGCTAGGAAATGTGAATTCTATGGTTTGAACATGAACAAGAATGAAGGAAGTTCTTGACCTTGAACTAGCTTGGGTGGGGAGGGCAGCGCAGTGGACACAGGTGGCTCTCTGCTGAAACGTTGTCTTCACACGGGCTGTGATTTCCTGGGAAACACTGGCTTATGGTCAATTAGAAAAGGAATCACGTGGAGTCCAATCAAGAACACTCGTCTCTGCTAAAACTACCCAAGACCTGTGAACGTTATGTATGGTGTCATGTTCTGATATTTTTCTACCTTGAGAATAATAGCCGTCAAAGGGAATGATGCAAGGCTGCTTTAAAAATGTCCCTAGGCTGGATAGATGACTCAGAGGTCAAGGTGCTTGCCTGCAAAGCCTGATGGCCCAGGGTTTGATTCCCCAGTAACCATGAAAAGCCAGATGCACAAAGTGTGTCTGGAGTTTGTTAGTGGCAGGAAGCCATGGCGTGCCCAGTTTTTCTCTCTCTCTCTCTCCCTCTTTGCAAATAAATTTAAAATGAATAAAGTTTTCCCTGGGTATTTTTAAGATATGTCATTTGCAAGGAGGTACATGACTGCAGTTTCCAGGACATTTGTCTACTGTGATTGTTTTGTCTGTGTGTTATGTGTGTGTGTGTGTGGTGTATGCACATGGCGCCCAAGTGCCTGCTTATGGCCTGGTGGCCCAGCTCCTCCTTGGTGGCTGGAGCCCCTCTTCTGCCTGTCCTGATTTGTGTCTGAGTCTCTTATCGACACCAGAGCTTGCTACTTTTCACAAACTCAGGCACTTCCCTGGTCTCTACTCTCCTTTTCCTAACTGGGGTTAGGGCACTTGTGACCATGCCCAGGTGTTTATGTGGGTTCTGTAGATTCAAACTCGGTTTCAGGCCCCTGAGGGCTCTCATGCTTAACCAGAAAGTGTACTTAAGTGCTGAGCCATCTCCCCAGCCCCATTGTGACGATTTCATCTTATATACACCCAGTCTTGTAGCACAAGAAGAAGAGGCTGCATTCCTCAGTGATCCCAGGAGCCCCTGGGGCTCTCTCCCTGCTGCCTTTCTGGTCTCTATCTCTCATCTGGAGCATCCACAGAAGGTCACTCAAAGTGACTGTAGATTTTGAGTTTCCCTGCATACCTAACCTCTGGCTTGGGGCTTCTTACCATACCACAGGTAAACATTCATTTCTAAGTATAGTCGTGCCCTCCTATGAGTTAATTAGGATTAGCAAACAGATGATCACACCGCTAAGTGACCAAGACAAAGTGGAGGAGAAAAATGTCTATGTGCAGAGTGATGACAGCTCCTGAAGGGACTGCACACTGTCGTCGTGGAGAAGCATCAAGTGTATCGCAAGTGTATCGCTTGGGATAAAAGTTCTTTCCCAGAAGGGCCTCCTGGTTTAGGTAGGAAGGAAGCCAAGGCACTTGTGTGAGAGACAAATTCCAGCTGACAATGTCCGAAAAGGAGAAATCCTTAAAATGTCGTCATGGTTTTGAAGTATTCAGAAATATTTGGAAAATAAATAGAAAAAAAAAAACCCTCTTATATGAAGAAGCCAAGAGCTGCATTTCAGCCTGAGAGATCTGGAAACTTCAATCGCCAGCCCAGGCCAGTGCCCACCCTGCCAGGAGCGCCAGGCCTCAGGAATCGACCAGTTCTCAGTTGAGGTGGGACAATGATTTACAACCCAGTGGTTTAAAGGTGGAAGTTAACCTGGGTGCAGAAGTGCTTTTTGAATTGTAAGGCAACGCACCAGGTAAAGAGGGCGAAAGGAAGATGGGATGCATAAGGCTATAAGACTTGAGTTCAGATTTTGCCCTGGTCATCCACATCATCCTAGTGGGGAAGCAATTGTCCTAACATGTCTTGGTCTCCATGCTTTCCATCTTGATTCACAAGTCCATGAAGCAATGTGGTCAATTTGGCCCGTGGCACTTGAGGAGTGAGGTATGGTTTGTGTATCTTTATAGCACTACGGGGTATTTTTCTCTGTTGAGGAAATCCACCATGAACCTCAGCCAACGGCTGTGTGCTTAATGCACTATGCTTTGATTTCTAAATATCCTAGATCTTAAAAAATATATGTAATTTATTTTTTAGAAATTAAAATGTTATAGAACATATTATTTACACTGAATATGATAGCTGAATGAACCATATTTGTCAAAAGGTTGATATATTTGGAAAGGAGTCAGGTTTATAATTTATAGTGACTCCAGAAGCTTGCATTGCTCTGTATCAGAGGAGAGTTTCTCAGAAAGGGAACATTCCATTTGCTTAATCTTACCTCCTGCTTTTCTTTCTTTTGTCTTTTATTTTTATTGAGAGCTTTATTGTATGAACATATTGCATATTGGCCATATTCCCGTTCCACTGAAGGGTATTCACCGTGGGGTCATGAGTGCACTTGTTAGTCTCTGAGGGGGAGAGAATGCCTCAGAGTCTTTTTTTATTTTGCTAATTTTCAAAGGGACTATATATAATTACTTCTTTTCCTCTATTAGTTCTTTCTTTTCTGTACTGAACTTAAAACTGGAAATCACACCCTGTTACAGTTAGCTTCTCATTCCTGTGATTAAACACTGGGCCAAAAGCATCTATGGGAGAAAAGGATTTATTTGGCTTATAGTCTTGAGGGGAAATTTCTTTATGGTGGGAAAACATGGCCTGAGCCAGAAGCTGGCTCATGCTGTCACATATCAGCAGGGAGGAAGTAGAAAGAATGAGTTAGTTAGTACACACCCAGTAGGGCTGGACTAATAAACCTCAAGCTCCGCCCCCAGTGACACACCTCCTCCAGTAAAGCTCCACCTCTTAAAGGCTGCCAACTATGACAGGTGCCATGATTGGCTCCATGTTGCTTTGATCTGCCTTGGTCCTAGGCAAAACAATGACAAAGAATACAATTCTGCAACGTGCAGCTTCTTGCTCTCTGCTTCTGACAATAACACTGAAAACTTGGGTTTTACTGCTTTGTTTGGGGTCAACCCTCTGGCACTACAAAAGGCACTAACAACAAAGCCAGCTTGAACTTGACAGTGGGGTCAGTAGAAGAGAAGGCAAAGGAGAGATTTGTGGTGTCTAGGAATTTAAAGCTGCATGGCTGCTATTGATCACACCGTCACGTAATTGATATCGTGTTTGTGTTTTGTCAGGCAGGTAGGATCTATGTAGAAATCACCTGAAGTCTTTGTTTCAGTTACTTTCTTGTTGCCTGGACAAAATTTTTGACCAAAAAGAGAATATGAAGGGCAGTTTTATTTCGGTTTACTCATCATGGAAGGGAAAGCGAGGCAGGACAGGGGATGAACAGCACATCTTCTCACATCAGCTGGGAGGGAACAGTAAGAGTGAGCTAGTTAGCTCACACCCAGGAGGACTGGATTATGACCTCAAGGTCTGCCCACAGTGACACACCTCTTCTCTCCAGGCTCCACCTCCCCAAGGTCCCACCACCTGGGGACTGACTAGGACACTTAATAATCACAAATGTGGCCCTGTAAGGATGGCTCAGTGGTGAAGGCACTTGCCTGCAAAGCCTAATGATTGGGGGTCAATTCCGCAGTTCCCACATAAAGCCAGATTCACAAAGTGGTACATGCATCTGGAGTTTGTTTGTAGTGGCTCGAAGCCATGGTGCACCTATTCTGTCTCTCTTCTATCTCTCTGCTTGCAAATAAGTAAATAAATAAATATTAAAAAATAGCCACAAACACATGAAGCTATGGGGGATATTTCACATTGAACACCCCAGTCTTATTCAGCTTTTAAATTTCAGCATTGCTTTGGATATATCTGGATGTGAAGCTTGGATAGAAAAGGAAACCCAAGTTGGAAGGAGCTGTCATCAGGCGGAAGAGGATTCTGCAGAATTATAGAGTAGATTTGGGGGGACTGCAACACTGCATCTGCATCATTCTTCTCAACTGGATTCTGAATTAGAAAGCAGCTGAGCAAATGTTCCAATGAGAGAAGCTAGGCAGGGCGATAAACTAGCAGGGCCATCAAAACAGAAAAGATTTGGCAGTTGAAACACCAGACTAAAAGCAAGCTGGAACTTAACATGCAACAGCTTGGCAGAGAGAGAAACCGTACATGCTACAGGCCATGACTTGGCCAGAGATCATTGAACGAAGAGCCCAACGTTTCCATTTCATCAACGGTGATATGGCTGATTAGACTCAAAATGATATAAAATCAGTCTGTGGTAATGAAAGGGTAAGTCATTCCCCCCCAACTGTACATTAGAACCACTGAGGAAGGATTAAAATAAATCCAGAGTCCTCAAGCTATCCACAGCATTTCTGACTCCCCCCTCCAGATCTCTCTCTGCTGCACAGACTGGCATATGATGGGATTTTCATAATTTCTTCTCATCCTGAACATATTTCATTATATTTTAGGATGTGTCTATCCTCAGAAATGAACTTTGAGGTGTCAGGGAGATGGCTCATCGGATGTCGTAGTCAGCCACATGCTGCTGGGAAGAATCTCCAAACCCAGCACAGTTTATGGGAAGAAAGGATTTTTTGAAACTATAGATCCAGGGGAAGTTCCATGATGGTGAAACAGGCTGGCCTCCTTTCAGAGGTCCAAGCAGAGAGAGAAATCCATCATCATCACCAACACCATACATACATCAACAAAACAGGCAGGTGGAAGAGAAATTTTCTCCCTATTTCAATAGCCTTAGGATGGGGTCTTGCAACCCTGTACCAGCCTTGTTGACTCCCTGACTCTCTGGAATTTCCTTCCTGCACTGCCCTCCCAGGAAGTGATGTTTATTTCTAGCTTCTCTGAGCTTCCTTACATCCTGCCCCCTACTGAGAGGGCTGCCTTCCTGTGAACATCCTCAGAGAACCACCCAAGATTACTAAAAATGTTAAATTGACAAAATTTAGCCATCACATGGGTAAAGTCTTGTGCCAGAATGAGGACCTACACCAGCACCCACATCAAAGCTGG
Organism: Zapus hudsonius; assembly: GCA_004024765.1. Lineage (NCBI taxonomy): Eukaryota > Metazoa > Chordata > Mammalia > Rodentia > Dipodidae > Zapus > Zapus hudsonius. The sequence continues at coordinate 13,229 of PVHP010035728.1, forward strand.
GTTTGATGGCATATGTCTATAATCCCAGGGCTAAGAGGTAGAGATTGTAGGACCCCTGGGGTTACTGCCTGGCTGGTCTAGCTGAGTTGGTGAGCTCTTGATTGTTAGCTAGAGACCCTGTCTCAACACATGATGTGGAAAGCAACAGCAGAAACCACCTGATGCTGTCCTCTGGGCTCTTATGCAAATACACACGAACACCCTGCCCAGCCTGTTCCCACATATGAGCACACATACAAAGATGTGCACACCACACACATGCACATGCAAAAAAGGAAAAAAAAACCCTTCAATATTTGACTGCACTCAGCTCAGTTCTGTCAGCAAGAATTAGACAGGTTTGGCTTCTGCTAGTGTGGGCACCACTGTAAAGTGTGGGAATGTCCCGTGTAATTTCTCACAACTGCCTCCCTAAACACTCACACTCATATTTCATGATTTGGTTGAAAACCCAATGTGGTTAGGAAAAAGATGTGCATAAGTGAGGCATAATGATATTGATTCATGTTAAGCTGATAAAGATTTATGTGTCCTGAAGGCATAATAATGGCCAAGATTTGCCCACGATCGATAATTCTTCAGCCAATAAATCCTGGTATCGGCAACAAAAGCCAATATCTACTTAAACTTTTTTCAAAGTGTTGTTATAATCTGCTGATGGCACGAAACATGGGAGCACATAAAACACACTCTCTGGAGCTTTCTGTTGACACTAATTTTGTAACTCGGAGCGAGAGTTAATATTCCAGCTCCCTGTGACGTAGGTGCAGCTGGCTGATCCAGGGGAGATTTACCAAAGAGGAGGGATGGCTAATGATGCAGGCTTGAGAAAAGCCAACTAGGGAAATATAAGTGAACGTGCTTTATCAAAATCATGGCACCCCTTAGTAACAACACACTTGGGTCAGGAGAACCCGGCTGAATACTAGGCTATCCATGGTCCCCTACCACAAAGACTGATCCAGATGGCCCACAGAGGAGGATATCCAGCTGACTGGGAATGGGGAGGGGGGCAATGAGGAATTGGGGATAACAACTCATTGTTGGCCCACTAAACAATGTAACTCATTATGGACAACAACAACAAAAAATCAAACAAGCCTAGAAACGCAAAGCATAACAGAGTCTGTCTGTAGCCTTAATCTCTGCACAGCATACTTGTAAATTAATAGCAAACAAATTTTGCAAAAAGAAAGAAGCAAGGGAAGAAATGAAGCAAAAACATATGGAAAAAAACAACAAAGAAAAGTGACTGACATTGACGAAGTTTCTAGAATACTTATCTTGTTCCATTGCTGTGACAAAATGCCCGGGAGGGGGGACTTAAGAGAGATAGGATTAACTCTAGCTCATGATTTTAGAGCTTTTAGCCCATGGCTCTTTTGTTTTGGGCAAGGCTGGACCTCTGTGGTGAGAAGTAGCTGCCCTGCTCATCCCATGACTCCACACAGAGAGGGAGAGAGGCGGAGGCCTCGGACAAGATATGTGTGACCCCAGTGGCTCATGTGTTTCAGTCAAGCCCCAACTTTCAATCCCATTATCCTTCACCCATTGCTCCAGGAATCCTCTGATGGATTAATCCTGTCACGTCAGCAGAGCTTTCAGCATCCATTCACTTCCCCAAATCCCATCAGCTGGCCAGGAAAGTCATTAGCACATGAGTCTTGTTGCCTTGGTTGGCACAATCCCAATAGGCATCTGCTGATATTAAAGCACAGCTCAAACCCTATAGAACTGAGGTTTGAGTTGAGGAAACAGTTCCTCAGTTGGAAGTGGCAGAGTGAAAACTTGAATCCAGTCCTATTTTCTTCCCAAGACCATGCTCTTTCTACATGGCTAGTGACAAAAAAACCTGACAGTTACCTCCTAAGCATCACTTGGCATTCGTTACTGACCACAGCATAGCACTTTTCTCAGGTTAGTGAACAGACCTGTTTCCCCTGACCCCAGGGTAATTTTCTCTGCTTGCAAATATGGGACCTCAGACCCTTCAATAGAGTGACACTCAATAGGGGGGTTGGTCATCACGAAAAGGCAAATAATGCATTTTTGGTCCTTGGAAGGATGAAGAAGACTGCAGGATTAAAGAATGCTGGTATGGTTTTGAACTTGAGGAAAACAAGTACCTTTCCACCAGTGAGGTACAAGGGCACTGTACCCAAAGATACTGTCACGGGATCATTCGTGTTCCGCTCTGTCGCCCATAGGTGACAGGACCTATGAACTAGGGAAAATTCTTCTGAAACTCCTGGAGCCACAATACCATTACTTGGCTGATAGAAAAGAAGTCAGCATGTCTGCCTGTAGACACCACTGTGAGGGGGGAGGACCCAACTTCACAATGTAATAGGGAGTCCAATATTTTTGTGCATGAAACTTATCCAAGACTGTCTTCGTATGTGCGTTCCACGTGTGGTGGGCAGGGTGTTTGTGTGTATTTGCATGAGGAGCCCAGAGGACAGCATCAGGTGGCTTCCGCTGTTGCTTTCCATGTCATGTGTTGAGACAGGGTCTCTAGCTGACAATCTAGAGCTCACCAACTCAGCTAGACCAGATGCAAGAGACTAATGTGCCCCCCCCAACAGAATTTATATAAGGCACTTTTATTTTCTGATCCACAAAACTATTCTAAAATTCGTAATCAAATATCATTTTTAGATGGAAACTTTGCCAATATAGTTCAAGAATATTTATTTATTTATTTGTAAGAGAAGAGAAAGAGAGAGAGAGAGCGAGGAGAGAGAGAGATTAATGAGCATGCCAGGGTCTTCTGCTACTATAAACAAGCTCCAGATACATGCACCACTTTGTGCATCTGGCTTTACGTGGGTACTGGGGAATTGTACCCAATCTGTTAGGCTTTGCAAGCAAGTGCCTTAATTGCTAAGCCATCTCTCCAGTCACTATTTCAAGATTTAATACATGGTCTTCTATTTACTTGTTAATTTTAAAATGACTAAGCAATAAATAACAAATATAAGAATGAACATATATTTATATGCATTAATATACACATATATACAAACACATAATCAGGTGGAAGGACTTTTGTAATATGAAAATATCACGTTTTAACGGGTTCTTTTTGTTCCTATTGGATACATGCTCGTCTTGGTTAAGTCTGCCAACGATCTTGTTAATCTAAAGATTTGCCACTTTCAGCACATGTCGAGAATTTCTTTTGCTCTCTGGATTGTAGGTTTCGAATACTATGTGTTTTGCAATACCAAACCAATCATTTTCTCCAATTTTCTACTAATTTTTATAAAACAATGCGGCAGAGCCTGCAATTACTTCGCTGTCTTAGTGCAAACAAACACTGCTGTGAACAAAGAGGGAAACGCGGCTGAAAAAGCCACAGCCACCAGGCAGCCATCCACCCTGGTTCATTAGTGACAACTCCCACTGCTGGATAAAGGGAATTTCAGGATGTGTATTCATTGCACAGAAGTTCATGTTATTTAAAATTCAACCTTTAACTTTGGCTTCATGGATGAAAATAATTTGAAAAGTCACATGTTTATACACAGTTTGATAAAAGACACTTTTCAAAAGAGATGAGTTTCTCATACTCATATTGTGTGTGTCCCTCTCTCTCTCTCTCTCTCTCTCTCTCTCTCTCTCTCTCTCTGTGTGTGTGTGTGTGTGTGTGTGTCTGTTTGTAATGAGGTTTTGTTGCCTCCCTGAAAATCTTTTGTCTCTCATGCATTTAATAAACAGGTCTGATTTTTACAGTTAATTATAATTTCACTTAGTCTCCAAGCACTTCAGATTACTGTCGGCTTTGTGCATTTACGAGAATGAATTCTTTTTAAAGTCACCAAAAAAAAAAGGCATTAAAGATATTCCAAACCAACTAACAATTGAATTCTATCCTACCTACCCTGGGCAATACCATCCAGTGAAGGGCAATGTCTTGATAGATCATTCATGGAAAACTAAAGTAATTACCATCATTCTAATATTCCTATTTAAATGCATGAAAAACTGATTAGCTGAAGGCAGCCCTATATATAGTAGGAATGGCATCTTCTTAATATTTATGCTAATGTAAAAGACATTTTACACAAAGGTTAGAAGTGACATAAGGTAAGAAATGATCTTAACATACATACTTATTTACTTACAATAATGCATGACATGAATATTGCTCCCTGAGAGGGATTTAACATACACAGAAGACTTGATGTGGAGAAATAATTCAATATGAAAATAATATACTTGCATGGGTGCAAATCTCTACATGTGTAAGATATTCTTGTAGGATACCAAGCCCTCATATAGAAATGGAGCATACATATCTCCAAGCTCCATTTTTACAAGTAGATTTCAGTTCACTTTCAGCCTGAGGTAGTCACATTTTTTTAAGTCCAAAGAGAATTTTGATGGAAATTGGAAAAGGTTTAATGATTTAGGTGACTCTGAGCATTACTTCCATCACATGTGAAGAACCTGAAAAATGTTAATATGATGTCATTCCAAATTGAAGCTACTATCTTAAGCAAGAATGAAGAACTTGACTTCTAAATTCAATTGGATTTTTACACTGTCATTTCCACATGGCTAACCCACAGGCTGAACCCTGTTTTCTGACAGCTTTCTAAGCACACTCCAAGGTGAGATTCCCCAGAAACGGTGCATAACAATGAACCAGTCTCAGAAGCAATGCGTGAAGAACAAATAAAACATGAAATTACACATGAACCCTAGACTCACATGAGCAGGCTAAGAATGGGTTACAGCCAATAACAAATTTTAAATAAGCCTCTGATTTAATGACAACCTAAGCCAGGGCTTGATTGAGGGCAATCAATGCTTCTCCTTTTATCTGCTTCTAACTCACTTTGGATACGAACAGAAAAACTGCTATTACAACATCAGCAATATGAAACTGCACAAAGATATGAAAGTGGAAAGGCTGTTTCCACGAGCGATTATGACACAATACATTTGTGTCCACACCCAAAGCACGGTCAAGTGCTCAGGTAACCAATAGCAACTTCTTACTCAGCACGTCGGTGCAAACTGACTGGAGAGGAGATATTTGCTTTTTTGCAGATGCATTTGTCCTTGTCCATACCAGGACAAGTGTCATCCAAAAGACATATAACTCTTATATTTAAAAATGGAATAAACAGCCAGATGACCCACCCAGGGGGACATTCGATCGCACTGAAAGGGACCAGCGCTGGTCTCTAAGACAGGCATCTTTTCAGTTTCCAGTTTATAGTGAGAACCTGCTG
>PVHP010035729.1:0-18334 GCA_004024765.1 Zapus hudsonius
CTCTCTCTCCCTCCCTCCCACCAGGGGAAAAGGAAGAATTACTGATTAGGGTGAGGAGAACAGAAGTGGGGGTCCAATCAGCACTCACAAAATTCTTTTCCACTTTCCCACCGCCCTGATGGCTCCTGATTCAGATTCTCGCAGCTCGCTCACTTGCTTTTCTACTGCGGGAACTCCTCTCCTCCTCTCCACTCCCCCTCACTGAGAGGCCTGCTGCTCTGATGACCAGCAGTTCTCGGAGCCAGCCTCCTTTGCAGGCTGGGATTCTGGCTGGCCCACGCGGCTGCCTTGGGAGAGAGGTCCAAGGGCAGATGACTCTGGGCACATAAAGTCTTGCATGGATTTTCTAACTCATCAGCCAAAGATCAGCCTGCGGGGGACTTACAAAGGGTGGGGACCCAGAAGAAAGCAAAAGGAAACAGAACAGGAAAGGGGAAGGGGACGAGGAGGGCCCTGCCAGGGGAAGTCCCAGACCCAGCCTGACCCCAGGAAGTAAAGGGAGCAGAGACTCTCTAAGCCCTCTCCCCTGCCTTCTCCTCACCTCTCACTGTCGGGACAAAGTGGTTCCCATGCTCTGATGGCGTGCACCTCGAGAGAAGCTGGCGCTAGAGCTTTGGAGACAGGCATGCCGAGCCAACTCTAGCATCAGAGGTTGGAGAGACCCTGGGTAGAGCTGGCCAATACCCACTGCAGGCTCTCGACATGGCAAGAATAACCTTCTCTTCTTTTTCTGTCCCTTTGTCCCAATAGCCACACGTGACAGGTGCGCAGTCAGCACTTAGAAAGACAGGTGTGTGGTGTCCCTCCCTTGGCTTTGGAGCCATTCTGCCATGGTGGGTCTACTGAGTGACCTTGGTCAAGTGACGACATCTGTGAGCCCATTTGCTCACATGTATAGGGGCTGGGGTGCTGTCGTGCAACTGTGGGGACCTGAGTTCAGGTCTCCAGCACACATGTCAAATCCGGGCATTGTGGAGATGGAGACAGGATCCCCAGCAGACACATAAAATTCAGGGGTTTGTGCTGGTAGAGGGCACGTCTAACCCCAATAGGGAGGAGGCGGAGACCGGCAGATCCCTGGGGCTAGCCAGCTAACTAGCCTAGCTGAATTATTGAGCTCCAGGTTGGGTGAGAGACCATGTCTCACAAAGTAGGGTGGAGAGTGACTGAGGGGAACACTTGACACTGACCTCTGCTCCCCCCACATTCACCTACACACATGTGCCATACAAATAACACATGCAACACACACACACACACACACACACACACACACACACACACACACACCGGAAAAGTTGTTTCATGATTCTGAAATTTTCTGCTTTCAGAAAACTACCTGCAGTGCAGGGCCGGGAGCCACATGCAGTAAGGCTTTTGCAATGAGTCACTGCAGTGAACAGTCATCCTTAGTTGGACAAACGAGGGGACATAAACTCACATGACTTGTGGTCAAATTTTGCCAATCAACTCAATAAACAAATTGAAGCGAGTTTCCATTTCTGTGCATGATGATGTTAATAAAGTTGTCACAGTTCTGTTGTTGGTTTGGCTTTTAGTTGAGCTAAACTGTGTGGTGCCTGGGGAACTTTGGAATTTCTGTGAGGCAATGGTGGAGCCATGCTTAGCTGATAGTGTCTCGATAAGAGTATGAAAGAGCCAACAAGAGACACCCTGGCCTGGTGGTCACCACAGCGAGTCGTTGTGAAATGTCACAGGCTTTGGTTCCTGATCCTTCGTGTCACAATTAGAAACGACTAGTGAGCGCCATGCTCTTGACGATGCTAATCTCACAAGCTCCACAAGCATCCAGTGAACGCCTTCCACGCGCCAGGCACAACACCCACGTGATGGATGACGGGGGAAAGCTTCCCACCAGATGGCGAGCTCTGGTTCTAGTTCATCCTTAGTACTTGGGGTGGCAGTTCAATAAACATTTGAGAATGATTAAGCAAATGAATCACTTGCCTCAGGGAGTTGGAATTTGCTAGAATGCCATTTTCTCCAAATGGAAGTATTTCCTCCTGCAAAGAAGCTTATAAGGCTTAGGAAGTGAATGAAATTTACAAGGCTCCAAAGTTACTGAAACTTGCGAGGCTCCCAAGGTTATACAAATAGTAATCTCTGGCAAGAGGAGACTAGAGGTAGCAGAGCTGCCCGCAGGTAGGAGCTCCCAGGGGTGCAGCTTTCTTGAGCTGTCGTCTATGCTGGGTGCATCTTTCCAGTCACTGTGCTTCTGTAAGTAAACTCCCTGGTTCATCAAGCTAGACTCGGGTGGAATCATTTCTTTGGTCCATGCCCTCTCTGGAGTAGACAGGCATTTATTCAGGTCACAGAAGCTGGGCGTGGTGGCTCACGCCTTTAATCCCAGCACTCGGGAGGCAGAGGTAGGAGGATCACCATGAGTTCAAGGCCACCCTGAGACTACATAGTGAATTCCAGGTCAGCCTGGGCTAGAGTGAGACCCTACCTGGGGGGGGGGGAGAAAGGTCACAGAACAGGGATTCACAGCCCAGTAGGACAGTTGGAAAATACTTTAAATAATAAAGAGCTGAGTGTGACAAATCCCAGAGAGAAGGGGTTAAGTTGACACTGTGGTTTGAATCTGAAATGTCCCCCGCAGGCTCCCATTGTGAATGCTTCCTCACCATGATGGACTGAAAAACCTCCAAAGCCCTGAGCCAAAATCAACTTCCCTCCCCTTCAGTTGAGTTTGTGAAGTATTTATCACATCAATGAGAAAAGTAACTGTTACACTTGCATCAAGCCTAGGATCAGAGAGGATTTCACTTGAATTGGAGGTATGTGCGAAAGCAGAACAGGGCAAGCCACAACCTTGCAGGGCCTGACAGCTGCAGAGCACACCCGCCTCTTCCCATGCAGGGCAGGGCTGTGTGAGGACACAGAACAAGCCTTCACAAAGTTTCAAGGCTCTTTTCTGATCCCAGTTATAAAGCTAGAAATCAACAATAGAAGAAGATTCAGAAGGTTTATATCAATATTAAACATCTCTAGCTGGGCATGGTGATGCCCACTTTTAGTCCTGACACTCAGAAGTAGGAGGATTACAGTGATTTCAAGGCCAGCCTTGGAATAGAGAATGAGCTCCAGGTCAGTCTGGCCTAGTGTGAGACCCTGCTCTGAAAACATAAAATTATATTAAAAAGCTAAAAATCAAATCCTATTATATTATTATATAAAATTATATTTTAAAAATCCTAAAAATCAAAGAGTCAATGAAGTAGTTAAAATGGAAATTGAGAAATTCCATGAAACAAATGAAAACGGAAACACAGCATTCCCAAACCTTTAAGATGCAGATGAAGTCACACTTGGAACTCTGCTTAGGAAGTTTATAGACAACTTCAGGAGGCTCTGGGAGCTAGAAACACGAGCCAGGCAGCCCAGAGTTAGTGCACAGATCAGAGCAGAATGAACAGAACAGAGGCTCTGGAAGCCATTGATTGGCTTCGGTTTGGATGTCCAAATGTCCAATGTCCCCCTGGGATCTTTGATAAGAGCGCCTCACCCAGGCTGTGACCTGTGACCATCTACCGGCTTTAACTTCATTTCTTCCTAGTTAAAGCTCTAGGCAGCCAGTCCCCTGGGACACGGCTCGTGCCCAGGCTTCTGTTTGTACTTCCTGACATTTTAATGTGGTTTCCCTGGGGAGCACCCCCCTTTTTTATTGCAAGCAGGAACTCTGGTTTTCCCTTCTGCCTCCAGGCTTAAAAGAAAGGGTGTTCAGGACTGTTCCTGAATGTGGAGCATGGGCACGTGCGTGGATCTCCCTACAACCACCTGCTGTTCCCAGGTCGCGATGGGAAAACCAGATTAAGTCAAGCACAGGAGAAAATAAGGCAACCCAGGCGGAATCTATGATTCCCATTCAGAGATGCGGAAGGTGAGAATAAGAGATGAAAAGTGGTTCATGGACGCACACACAGGCCTGGACTCTTGAGAGAGTTGGCCAGCGCGCCATCCCCCTCCCTAGCCCGCCCCACACAAACTCTCACAGAGTGGAAGAGACCCAAGGGGGCTGGAGATTGAAAGGGGGAGTGAGGCAGGGGCTGAGAAGGGGCTGGGGACTGTGTGGGAATGGCAAATTAGAGAAGGAGGTAAATAGAGAATTCCTGGGTGGGGTCAGCAAGCCAAGAGGAGGGCGAGCATCTTTCCTACTCAGCAGTATTTCTCTCTCTCCCTCCCTTTATGTCTCACTAGCCCAGGCTGGCTTCACACTCCCAGTTCTTCTGCCACAGGCTCCGAGTGCAGGATTGCAGGCCTGTTCCCCGGTGCTTTCCTGAGCCCATGGTCTGAAACACGGCCTCATGTATGTGGAAGCCAGGCCGGGGACTGGTCACGCTTCTCAGCATGGTGCTTGTACAGGCACTTGGTGTCACAGGGAAGCCTGAGTCTTCAAACCCTACATCAGGGGACAGGTAGAAGGATTTTGAAAATTGCTTTTTAAAAAAAACTTTTGCAATTTTCATGTGATTTGAAAAGAAATCTTTGGGGCCAAGGAGAAGTCCACTGTATGCTTTTCTCGTACCCCTGCCCTTGCCGCACCTGCCTGGCACAGATTCCTGCTGGAGGGTCCACAGAGTGGCAGTGCAAACTGGACAATGCACTGGTTTGAAATTTCCAATCCCATCGTCCCCTGGGACACTTCCTCTAGTCTGAGTTTGTGAAATGCAGTGACAGTAGCCATTTGCACACTTAGGCGTGCTGCAAGTGTTCATCAGTAGCTCACCTACACTGGGAAGACCCATGTAGCACAGGCTAGGTCATGACACCTTGTGGCCAAGTCCAGGAACCAGAGTCTCTTGCTCTCCTGAAGACTGTGGGAAACTGTCCTGACAGAGGCCAGATTCCACAGCCGGGTGCCAGCCTCAGGTGCCTTGGAGCCCCTGTGGAGAGTCAGAGCCCCCAGAGACTGCCCTACCCCTCAATCAGGCTCCCAATGCCCTCTCGTGGAAACACGCTTCTCATTTGAGCAAGGCAGCCAGTTCCACCGGAGCGTGGCTCAGTCCCCAGGCTGTTGGCTCAGTGTTAAGAAACGCAGAACCAGCCTGCAATGCATCGTTCTTAGCTTTGATTTCACTTGTTTACAATGCCAGCACCATTCGCCCTTCTCATCATCCAGCTCCCTCTCCGGCATTAACATCAAGCCCAAGATACTTTTCCCCAGCCACAGAGCAGCGGAAGCCGTCACAACCTTTAGCCACTTAGGATGGACGGCAAGCGCCTCACCCTTTTTGCTAACCTTTGCTCCTAGCTAGGAAATGGAGCCCCCGGCCCCGTAACTCTCTCCCCGGGCATCTACTCTCATCTTGTCTATGGCAGGAGCCCTCCTAGGAGATAATGAGCCTGAGCCTGACCTCTGCACAGGCTCCTCCCCACCAGGCTCATCTGCCTTCTCGCCCTGCCTGGCTTTTGCCCCGTTTTTTTTTCTTCTTCTTCTTCTTCATTCACTCACCTGGTCTGGAAAGACCCAGGGAAAGCTGATGGCTCTTTCTCTGTGATGTCCCAGCACTGTGTTCATGTGCCTTGGCTGTCACTTTCTTCCCCCTTTCTCTAAGGACCAGTTTTATAATAAGTAAAAAGCAGTGGGGACAGAGTTGCCCGCCCCCCTCCCCGACACCTCCACGTCCCCTCACCGCTAGGGCCTTTCATTCCCGTGGTATATTTGCTACAATGATGAGCCGATATGTGTTAGCATCACTGAGGCCCATAGTTCCTTTATAGAGTTCACTCTCGGCTGTGCATTCCGGGGGTCTAACTAAAGCCGAATGTCATGTGTCTCACCGGTACAGAAACACCGCCCTGAACAGCCTCTGCTCATCCTTCTCATCCCTTCTTTTCTCTAAGCTCGAGCTACCACTGATATTTTTTATCATCTCCTTGACTTTGTCATGTCCAGAATGTCACATCATTGAAGTCGTCATATAGTATGGAACCTTTTCAGACAGGCTTCTTTCTCCTAATCTACATGTTACAAAATGATGTGGTCACTTTAAGAGGCCCCTGCTCCCTGGGGACCAAGGCCAGGCATAAAAGCAATAACCAGCCCCCTGTTGCCAGGGAAACCCCAAACTACCTGAATTATGGCCTATAACCTATCTAAGAGCAGGGGAGCCACAGAGCAGCCCCTCCCCTTAGAGACCTGGAGGGACCTTTATCTCTCTTCTCCATTGCTTCCTGATTTCTCCCACAGTGCCAAGACACACCCCTTGCCCCGGGACAGCATCGATTTGTCCTTCCAATTTCCAGAGCTCACCCCAGTCATGCTTGGGACCCCACTATGTCTCCTTGGTATAGTGCTTCCCAGTCTCCTACTAACGCTTTACAGAATATCAGGGCATTCTGTCTCAGCGCCTCTCCTGGCCCAGGCTGCCCTCCCTCCCATCCTGCTTCTTGTCAATATGCACTTAAGCTTATTCCATATTTGTTCATGGAGAAACTAGATCGTTTTAATGTTGAACAATATTCTTCTGTGAGGATATGTCGTATCTTGTTTACTCATTCACACTGTTCAGACGTCTTGGTTACATCCATGCTTTTCAATGAGTGTGGCTGCTTATAAACATTTGTGTACAGGTTTTTAAATTTAAAAAATCTATCTATCTATTTATTTGAGAGTGAAGGAGAGAGAGCGAGAGGAGAAGTGAGGAAAGACATAATGGGTACACTAGGAATTCTTTCACTGCACATAAACTCCAGATGCATGAGCCACTTTGTGTGCCTGGCTTTATGTGAGTACTGGGAAATCAAACCCATAATGGCAGGCTTCCCGAGCAAGGACTTGTAACTGCTGAGCCATCTCTCCAGCCCTGTGCACAGGTTTTTGTATGGATATAAAAATATTAAGCAACCCTAAAGAGAAGGCCAAGGGCCACAGACTTCTTCTGAGAACTGGTCCCTTTTTAAAGACTGCTTTTATACTGAATGTTCTATATAAGCTATAACTTTTGAAAAAACATATTAAGCACCTGTGGTAAATGCCAAGGAGAATAATTACTGGATCATATGGTAAATAAAAATGGGTTTAGTTTTGTAAGAAACCACCAAACTTCCAGAGGGGTTGCCATCAAGAAGCAAGTGTTACACCTAACCACATTTTCTGTTAGCTGTTAACTACTCAGTTCCTATCCATCCACCTCTCAGATTGTGAGCTAAGAGCAACTACATATTGTTATCACTGTGTGACTGTCATTGAAATGTTTATTTCATGATTTGTTCAATCCTACCTACCTACTTACGGTGCTAAGGATGGAGGCCAGAGCCTTGCATACCCGGGCCATGCACTCTACCACTGAGCTACACTCTTAGCTCTTGAGCTTACATTATGGTAGTTGTCCCTCAAAATAAGAGGATGTGCCTCTTTGAAAGTGGTTTGGAGATGAAAAGACACATAATGACATGGGTGACAGAAGCCCCAATCCCTGATCGATTGAGGTTTTATCACCCACAGAAAAATTTAAATATTTTATTTATGTATTTCAGAGAGAGAGAGAGAGAGAGAGAGAGAGAGAGAGAGAGAGAGAGAATGGGCAGGCCAGGGCCTTGAGCCACTACAAATGAACTCCAGACACATGCGCCACCTTGTGCATCTGGCTTTATGTGGGAACTGGAGAATTGAACTTGGGTCCTTCTGGTTTGCAGGCAAGCACCTTAACCACTAAGTCATCTCTCCAGCCCTCACCCACAGAATTTTGACATCAAATTCAAAAACTATAAGAACTGGAGTTTAATCAAGTTTTTACTAATTTATCTTTTAAAAATAATTTTATTATTTATTTATTTGAAAGAGAGAGAGAGGGAGGGAAAGAGAGAGAGAGGGAGAGGGAGGGGGGAGGGAGAGCAAGGGTATGCCAGGCCTCTTGCTGCTGAAAGTGAACTCCAGATGTACATACCACTTTGTGCATCTGGCTTCATGTGGGCACTGGAGAATTGAACCTGGGTCAGCAGGCTTTGTAGACAAGCCTTTAACTGCTGAGCCATCTCCCCAGCCTCTGATTTATCTTTTATATTCTTGTTTTGAAACTTTAGGAATCCACTATTTTTCTAATAAACCATCAAATGACTGATCTTCATGAGCAAGATCATAGCCTCGCCACCTCTCACCTGGCCACCACAACAATCATCCAGCACATTCCAGTGCCCCCATCTTTTAGGAGTCCACTGGGGAAGACAGCGACTGACGAGGCAGTAGATAATGAGACGTAACAGAGGGAAATGCTGAGGACCACAGCCTATGGGAAAGCTCTTGACTCAGGTTCAGATAAACCTGATTAAAGCAATTAAATTCTTCTGCAGCCAATTCTGAATTCTCACTCTTTCCCAGCAGGAGGGATCAGCATCTGTTTGGTCACATGACTTGCTATGGCCAATGGCATGTGAGCAATCATGAGGGCAAGTAGGAGTTTCAAAGGCGTGTGTGTGGTTTAGTCTTGGGTGCTCACTCATGAACACAGCGTCCTCTAGGAGAGTGGTATTTCTCACACCAGTCCTTAAAGGATGGACACATGAACATCCTGCACCCACATCCTGGGCCAGAGCTGCCTTAGCTGACCCGAAGGTCTACATGCAGGAGAGAAGTGTTGATGTTTGGAGGGGGGAATGCTTGTTTCACAGCATCATCAGCCATGGTAACTAGCGCAGAAAACATGCTGTGGAATAAGGGAAAATGGGAAATGTATCCAGACGGACAGGGCGAAGTTAGGAGAGAACCAAGTTTTGTGCAGGGAGCTGTGAGTACATTGAGTAACAGTGATAACTGGCAGGAGGCCTGGGTGACAAGCTGCTAATGGTAGATCGATGGGTATAATCACCACAGCAATCACTGCCAGTTTCTAACCCCTTACCTTTTCTCCTGGCAATGGCCAGTCACTGGTGTGCCAGGCATGATAGTCTTATTTCTACTTTTCCAGCTTTGCTACAGGGCAATGGCTGTGTTGCCCAGGTCTGGCCTGTGAGACCTAAGCAGAAAGGGTCATAATTTCTATGGGAGTCTCTCCTTTCCCCATTAAGGACGTAGACGTGCCTAGAGACGAAAGCTCTTCCCTCCCTCCTGGCTCAAACCTGATGAACTGCTGTAGATACGACAGGCCTCTTGCATCAACGAGGTCATGGGCAGAAAGCATTTAGCAAAACCGGCACCACCATCTTTGAGCTGCTGAACCCATGTGTGAACCACCCACCTCCAGACACCCTTAAGGTGCCATAAGGAGGTTTTTGTGGGAGTCCATCCTGCTTTGTATTAGTGAGCAGAAACAAGAGCCGACATTCCCAAACACTCACTGTAAGCCTGGCATTGTGAAGCATTTTATAGCCATTATAACCTAACCTCTCTAATAATCCCATGAAAATGGTGTTACAGACACATTAAAGTTTTGACTAGAGAGAGGCTGGGTCTGTTCAAGGTTTCACTACCCAACTTCTGGGGCGTAGTCTGGCCACAGTCACCCCAACACAGTACTCCACCTGGTACAATCTGGGCAAGACGATTCCTTAAATAGCTTTGAGCCATACTTTTTCTTTCCCCACAAATAACAAGGGACAATGAAGGACTTGCAGCTCTTGGAGCTCTGAGGCCCCACAAAATGTCTGAGCTCAGTGCAGTTCAGGGGATACCTGGAGAAAAACAGGAAGTATGTGAGGAGCTCTGGAGAGTTCCAGGTCCTGGGGTGGGCCAGCCTCCTTCCAGGCTTCCCTCCGAAGAAGCTCAAGGGCACCATTTCCAGCCAGCCTCGGCAGATGCCTGCACTGCTGTCAGTTCCAGAGCAGCTCCCCTGTGATGGTTCATGAAGGCCAACAGCTCCCCTCGGCAGTTCCTGGGAGCCAGCAGCTCGAGGGCGAGTAGTCATTCACTCCCTCGGTTGCTTTCTTTTACTTCAGTTTTTTTCCTTTTGTAATGCCTTTTGAGTGTTCAAAAGAGCAAAAGTTTATGCAATGCTCTACTTGGGGGAGATGGAGGAAGAGGTGGGCTTCATGATTGGCAGGTGTCACCATCCTCTGTGCCTCAAGAATAGGCCTGGTTGCAGAAACAGTTATGAGCTCCTGAGCCTCTTAATGGGAGCACAGTTCTCAGAACTAGGAACCCCGGAGGGCTGTCCGTCAGACCACACCGGATGCATGGGCTCAGCTCTGGAGAGACTCTGAACCAGCCAAACTGGTGAGCCATCAAATGACCACATGACAAGGGAAGGCCCAGGGCGGAAGAGTGGAGCAGAAAGGAGAGCCTTCAAAGGATCATGGACCCTGGAGCCGCAGAGAGGCTGTGTCAGTCACCTGCCATGTGGGATTTGGTAAAGCTTTGCAGAGCCAACTGATTGAGGCATCCCAACGTTTAAAGAGCGTTCCTTAAAGCAGAGAGTCCCTGTGAGTCTGGAGACACTGGTTCGTAATCCCAGTACTCGGGAGGCTAAAGCAGGAAACAGGCCAACCTGGCTACAGAGTGAAACCCTGCCTCAGATTAATCCAACCCTCCTCCTCAACAACAAAATGACAGAAAACCAGGAGGTGTAAATTTCCCCATCTGTGGGAGTATTTAAATCCAAAAGACATACATCTTGCTGGTGTTGTTCTAGGAGAGAGCCTAGTGTCCCACAGAGGCACTTGAAGTGATTGCATTCAGGCCACGCAGGGCACCCTGTCCCCTGCCATAGCTCCTGTAGCCAGAGCACTGCCTGCCACATAGTCTGGTCTCACAAAAATCTTAAGAGAATGAATGTGATGTTTCCTGTCTGCCTTGATGACAGTTATGTCATGAGCACATGACTAACGTTAGTTGCTAAGCCCCCAGCACCCAAGTGTGATTATGATCTTAAAGGCGGAGAAATAAGATGAAGAAACTTCTAGTGATGGTACTAAGTAAGTGTCGATTAAAACCCAGCTATGTCTGGCTCTAAATCCTGCCTGTCTTTGTCAGACACTAAGGGGATGGTGGCCTTTGATTAGAGTCAGCTCGCCCTGGGCACCTACCACCACCACTCTTGCTTCCAGAACTCTGACCACCTGCTTCTAAGAAGAGAAAACATACAAGCAGCAGATGGCTGGTGGACTTCGAATTATATCCGGGCAGGATCGATCGCAGACAGCGGAATGCACACAGAAGACTCGTCCACAGGACATTCAGGGCCTCAGCCTTCTTTTCTCTCTGAAAACCCAGATTGGCTCCAGCTCTTTCCTGCCAGTTCCACCACAGCCAGCATGACGAGTACCCTGCAGTCTTGAGTGTGGAGCATATTTTGTGCTCCAGTTTTTGCTCAGACCTCATTAATTCAGGAAGATGATACCTCAGCCAGTGAAAAGACATTGAATGCATCCAAAACCCCATAATTGCGGTTTCCTTTTGCTGTCTGCTGCCTTAATAAGTTTGGAAACTATTTTATGTTAATTACGTTCCTTGAAGGGGGCCCGTTTCGTCTCCCTGCTCTGCAAGCTGGGGTAGAGCTGCTCCTGGTACCTGAGTGGGCTTTCCTACTCTGAACCAGATCCCAGGCAGGTTGCTGGGTGTGAACTGAGCTTCTAGAATGGCCCACAAGAGAGCACAATGCTGAGCCAGAAATCTTGATGGCAAAAGTACCTCTGGGGCAGGAAGTGCAAGCTAAGCCAAGTCAGGAAGTGGGGGGGCAGAGGACAGAATGAGGGGGGTGGAGGACAAAGACAGATGCTGATGAGGCAAGAAGGCACATCTGGGCGAGCCCCACCCCCAACAGGAAGTGCAGCCAACCCAGGGTTCCAAAAGGAGAGATGTTTCTCAGCTCCGGCACCAGGTCACCTCTGACCTCAAAGCCAGAATCTCTGCAGCTCTTCTCCATGGCCACCATGCTGGCTCTCAGGCAGTGGCCTGACTACTTTACTCAGGTACCTTCAGCTGAAATGCCAGGTTCTCCTGCTGTGATTGACCAACTTGTGACCTGAAGTAAGTGTGGTACCCTTCTGTTTCTCTTGGCTATAAAATGGGGTGACAAGAATGCGGAGCCCACAGGAGTGGGTGATGTTCTTCAACAAATGCTGGAGGCAGTGCTTGGCACAAGGTGAGGAGGGCTACCAATGCCCCCACTGTCTCTGCTCATCACCAATGGCTACCATCATCCTACTTTCTCTGCTCATCACCGAGGGCTACCATCACCCCACTTTCTCTGCTCATCACCAATGGCTACCATCACCCCACTTTCTCTGCTCATCACCGAGGGCTACCATCGCCCCCACTGTCTCTGCTCATCACCATGTGAGACATCCAGTCTCTCATGCCCACAGCCTCAGTCCTCTTCCCACAGGCAAAGTGGAAACTCAGGAGAAAGGGAGGCAGACATGGCCGAGGCCTAGAGAAAGGGCAGCAGAGATCCCCTGAGAAACTCAGATGGAGGGAGACTTGGTTGCCTGCTGACACTAGTTAGTGGGGCAGAGCAGATGCCACTTCTAACTTTGCATGAGCTGAAGAAGCAAAGACCTAGCGAGAGGGTCACATACAAGTGTGAGCTCAGAGGTGCTGCAAAATGCCTGTCTTTGGAAGAACAATGGTGGGAAGCAGTAGGTGACTTCAGGCTGGCTTTTCCTGGAGAACAGAGAAGTCTCCAAGTCTCGCAGGTGGTCAGGGTCCTGCAGTGCTGGCCTGCTTCACATCTACAAAGCAAAGCAAAGTGAAGACCAGTAATAGTAACTGAGACCCAAAAATATATCAACAAGAATAAGTGTGTTGTGAGGACATTCCAAGCTTTATTAAATACACTTTTGGTGAAAGAAACCCTACAGAGTTTCTTAATATATTTCAAAGAGGAGATGTTGGTCACTGGAGGAGCCTACACAAGCAACTGTGGCATCCTTGGAATGTCAAGCTGAAGATGGCCTGAGGGAACCAGCCCACCACAGCCATTTCTTTGGATCGAGGTCTCCCACAAGAGTTTGGAGTTGGCTGAGACAGGTCTCAGGCTCAAAGATTCAGCTGGTGTCATGGATGCCTCAGTCTGAGAGCATAACCTTTCTTCCACATACCCAGGGCTTCTGCTGAGGCTGTCCTTATTTTAAGCACCTTAGTAATTCATTCCAAAGCCCAACAACACCCACATTCAGGAAATTCTTCCTAATTTTTAGCCTAAATCCGTCACGCTTCAGTGTAAACTCATTACCTTTCATTGTGTTTAGAACAGAAATGGGGAACAGCTGGGCTCTCCCCCTGGCTCAAACACTTGAGCTCTTTCATTTCATCCTCCTCTAACCCTCTCCAGAATAGCCCTCTAAATGCCAGAAGTTTCCAAGGCTAACCCAAACCAAGAGGCCAAGCGCTTCCTAAGGGCTTCCAAACATGGCCAAGGTCCTGTCTGTTCTCCGTCTTGAACACCCATTGGTTGGATGGTGTGAAGATCTAGAAGTAACCCAAACTTCCAGAATTTGCAGGGTCACCCACAGGAAGCTTAAGCCTCCCCTCATCACGTCCACATCTCCATGACTCTGCAGTATCATTTATTATGAATTCCAGAGCAGACACCTCTGTGTCATTTATGTAGGCCACCTCATTTAACACAACAGCTCACTGGATATTTTTATCTTTTGATTCATAAGAGAATGGCTTAAACATCTCAGTACTAATAAGTGACTGATATTTGACCCCAGGACTCTCTGACACAGAACCCACCTTCCCACCCTTAATACTACCATGAGACCTGACTCTTGCTCCAGAGACCCACAAAGACAGGGAAACCTATGTTGGCCAGAAGCAGACCACAGCAGGGCTTCTTGGCAGCTCTCCACCTGCAATTAGGCTGCTAATTCTTTTATTATTTTTTTTTGGTTTTTCAAGGTATGGTCTTGCTTTAGCCCAGGCTGAGAACTCACTCTGTAGTGCCTGGCTGGCCTTGAACTCAGAGCAATCCTCCTACCTCAGTTTCCCTAGTGCTAGGATCAAAGGCATGCGCCACCGCGCCTGGCCCTAAGTTTTTTGTTCCTGATTCTTTTTTGAGAATTTTGATATATAAACATACGAGAATTTGGTCATAATCCCCTCCCATTACCTTTTTTATTTATTTTATTTTTTGGTTTTGTTTTTTTGAGGGAGGGTCTTGCTCTGGCTCAGGCTAATCTGGAATTCACTATGTAGTCTCAGAGTGGCCTTGAACTCATGCCTCCTGAGTGCTGGGATTAAAGGTGTGTGCCACCATGCCCAACTTACTTTTTATTTTATTTTATTTTAATATTTATGGCCGGGCGTGGTGGCGCACACCTTTAATCCCAGCACTCGGGAGGCAGAGGTAGGAGGATTACAGTGAGTTCAAGGCCACCCTGAGACTACACAGTGAATTCCAGGTCAGCCTGGACTAGAGTGAGACCCTACCTCGAAAAACCAAAAAAAAAAAATTTATTTATTTATTTATTTATTTTCAAGGACAGAGAAAAAGAGAAGGGAATGAGCATGCTGTTTTTATCTCAAAGAGAGAATGGGTGTGGCTTTTATTTTTAAATTTATTTATTTCAAAGAGAGACAAGATAGAGAGATGAGAGAGAGAGAGAGAGAGAGAGAGAGAGAGAGAGAGAGAGAGAGAGAGAGAGGCTGAATGGGTGCCCAGGGGCCTCTTGCCACTGCAAACAAACTCCAGATGCACATGCCACTCTGTGTGCCTGGCTTTACGTGGGTATTGCGGAACTGAACCCAAGTCAGCAGGCTTCTCAAGCAAGCACCTTTATTCACCATCTCCCCAGCCCATCTGCTCCTTCTCTTTCTGACAGTCTTTCTTCTATTTTGATGTCTCGTTCTTTTTTCTCTTCTCTATCATACAGGCCAAGATGTTGATGGGCTCATTACTGTGCAGGTCTTGTGGAGGTAACGACCACCTCAAGGTCCTTCATATCAGGAAGATAGTGACCCAAAGTCCTCACATCCCATGGCTCTTATTTTCTTCTGTCCCCTCTTATGCTCTGTTCCTTATGCTCAGAAGGTGAGATAGAGATGTCTCATTTAGCACTCAGCCTCTTTTTCTCAGTACTTGAGGTTTGGGTCTCCCCAGCTTATGGAAAAAGTAGTTTCTCTGGTCAATGGTGAAGGCAGCAGGTGTGAGCCGTCTCCTCCGGTGCAGACAGCACTCACCTGTCACTTCATCTCATCACCTTGACGCATCTTAGGTCTCCCCAGTCTCTCTGTCATCCGAAGCAGTGACCTTCTTCTAGCTCCTGTTAAGCTTTGCCCATTCTCTCAGACATGTCTCATGGTACATGTCATAGTCAGCCACACGCTGCTGGGATGAATCTTCAAACCAGGCACGATTTGGGGAAGGAAAGTATTTATTGAAACTACAGATTGAGGGGAAGTTCCATAACAGCAAAGAAGGCTGGTCCTCTTTCACAGGTCCGAGCAGAGAGAAAAACCCATCACCTACACCACACATATAGAATAGGGAACAGGCAGGAGGGCCAAGGAGAGAATCTCTTCCCCTTATATAGCCTTAGGGTGGGGTTTTACAACCCTTCCCCAGACTTAATGGCCTCCTGAGTCTCTGGAATTTCCTTCCTGCACTACCCACATAGGAAAGGATGTTTACTTCCAGCTTCTTTGAGCTTCTTTACATCCTGCCCCTTGCTGAGAGGCTGCCTTCCTGTAAACATCCTCAGAGACCCACCCAAGATAATTAAAAAGATCCAAGTTGATAACAAAACCTAACCATCACAGTACATAAAGCTGTTTTATTTCATCTTTCTCAAAGTATTACTCAAAAATGCAATGGGAGCCATGTGTGATGGTATATCATCTCAAAACAGACTCCAGACAAAACAAGAAAAAACAACTCCATGCTATGGCTAAATGTCCCTATCAAAAAAAACAAAACAAAACAAAACAAAACAAAAAAAAAAAAAAAAACCAGTGTTGGCACTTAATCCCCCTTGTGAGGTAGTGAAGACTGGGACCAGGCAAGAGCTTTAAGAGAAGACTGGGTTCTAATAGATTTCCTTCCATAAATGGATGAATCCATTATCAAGTAAATGGATTAATGGGTTAATGAATGATCTTCAATGCATCTGTTATAATAGCCAGAGTGACTGTTTCTTATACATCCCTCTCACATGGGGCCCTGCATGGCCTCAGGATTCTGCAGGTCTGAGCAGCAGAAAGACCCTCACCAGGTGTGGCCCCTTGACTATGGAACCCTCAGCATCCAGGACTGTGTGCAGAATAAACTTTATTCTTTATATATATATATATATATATATATATATATATATATTTTGGTTTTTCGAGGTAGGGTCTCGCTCTAGTCCAGGCTGACCTGGAATTCACTATATAGTCTCAGGCTGGCCTTGAACTCACGGCGATCCTCCTACCTCTGCCTCCCGAGTGCTGGGATTAAAGGCGTGCGCCACCACGCCCGGCTAACTTTATTCTTTATAAACTACGCAGTCTCTGTCGTGTTCTATTATAGTAACAGAAAAGGGACCAAGATGCCCTATTATGACATTACACTTAATAATTACCATTGCATCTATTTGTCTGTCCATTAGGAAATTCAGCTTGGTATGTGTTTTCTGCACCTATCCCAGGTGACACTGAAACCTTGTTTAAAAATCAAACTCACAGTCTCACACGTATTAATGTGGGTTGGTCCTGAGATTCCAAAGTACTTACAGACCCAGAACCCAGAGCTGCAGTTTCAGCCAATAAGTCTCAGCAATTCTTCCCCCACCCCACCCCGCCAGGACTAGGGTTCCCGGCATGCATGACCATGACCAGCTTTGTACGTGGGCGCATGGGATCAAACTCAGGCCTTCTCCGGCTCTTATGTGTGTGCAGCAAGTGCTCTTAACTGTTGAGCAATCTCTCCAGCCCCGGAGATAAAGAACCTAATCTCATTTTCCTACTAACTCCACGTGTGATCTTGGACAAGTCACTTGTTTTCTCATCCGAAAGATGAAGGCAGTCCGCCTGGATAGTGTTTAAGGCCTTTCCCAGTCCTAAGCTTCCACAGCTCCATTGGCTATCTATAGACTTATCTAAATAATCACAAAACACTACTTCATGCTAGAGAAGCAGTCATAATAAACTAAAGCAAAACCAAATGCTCTTCAATATCCTGTGGTGAACTATAAAATGTCCCCTAAAATCACATTTTTCTTCTTGAAACAGGATGTAGGAAAAATATTTTCCTATTAAATCCTTTTAAAGTGCAAGGGAAAGCATTTATTCTGTGATTTGCCATCCAACTCAATCAAACTAGAGGGTTTAGCCATCCTAATTATGAAAGATACTGTCGAAAAGCAAATTCAAGTTGGAGACCAAGATGTCATGCCAACAACACAATGCATATGTTTTCTGGGGGGGGGTTTTCAAGTATATATCAAGTCATTTATTTCTGCCATGATGTTGGGGAAACCAGTAAATGAGCTTTTATGAGGTGATTTATGAAACTCCCAGGGTGGATGAACTGAGCCCTAGGAAGAACTTCCAAACCTCTGGGGTGAGGGGAGAGAAGACTCGAACTTGGGTGAATGATGACTAGATCATTGTCACTTGGATCCTCTGAGGTGGGGGGAAGCAAACTGGGGTAAGAACCTCAAGAGAGAGGGAAGAAAGGACTAGAAACTTTAGCTTTACTTTGGGTATCTGAGAGTCTATTAGATTAAATGCTTCAAGGGGCAGAGGTTCTGGTTTCTGTATTTCTACAGCAACCAGTGAAACCAGTGACCCAATCTTGAGTGGGCCCATGAGAGAAAAAAGAACAAATGGATCTCTGCTTGCCTGAAGGGCTCACAGGGGTGTCTGTCAGCTTACAATCACCTCTCCTCTCTGCTGGTGTAGAATAGTGGCTCCTCCAAAGATGTCCCAAGCTGCTGTGGAGCAGATTTCCTCTAAATTGAAGAGAGAAAGGAGATTCAGGGGAAGCAGGAAGTCGTGTTAGCTAGAAACAAACATCCCTTCTGAGGAGGACAGTACAGGAAGGAAATTCCAGAGACTCAGGATGTCCACAAGTCTGGGAAAGGGTTGTAAGACCCTTCCCTAAGGCTACATAAAGGGGAAACAGCTGCTTGGGGATAAGGGATTCTCCAGTGGTGCTGCCTGCAGGTGGTGCAGCATGCTGGAGACTCTCCGATGGAGCTGCCTGCAGGTGGTGGTGCAGCATACTGGAGACTCTCCGATGGAGCTGCCTGCAGGTGGTGGTGCAGCATTCTGGAGACTCTCCAGTGGAGCTGCCTGCAAGTGGTGCAGCATGCTGGAGGCTCTCCAATAGAGCTGCCTGTAGGTGGTGGTGCAGCATGCTGGAGGCTCTCCAATAGAGCTGCCTGCAGGTGGTGGTGCAGCATGCTGGAGACTCTCCGATGGAGCTGCCTGCAGGTGGTGGTGCAGCAT